>VFFE01007663.1:541883-675554 GCA_008921705.1 Burhinus oedicnemus | reverse complement strand
ATTAATGTCACCCAGCTGGGGTTTCTTGACCCCTGCATGTCATACTGACTAGTACAAATTCCATAATTTTTTGTGTTGCCGTGTCCCTCTACTGCAAGTAACCATGCAAATAACTGTTATCTCTAAGCTCACACAGTACTTAGTCTTTAAGCCCTTTGAGACTGAAACCTCACTTTGTTTTATACAGATAGATAGAGGTAGAGGTAGAGGTAGAGGTAGAGGTAGAGGTAGAGGTAGAGGTAGAGATAGAGATAGAGATAGAGATAGAGATAGAGATAGAGATAGAGATAGAGATAGAGATAGAGATAGAGATAGAGAGATAGAGATAGAGATAGAGATAGAGATAGAGATAGAGATAGAGATAGATAGAGATAGAGATAGAGATAGAGATAGAGATAGAGATAGAGATAGAGATAGAGATAGAGATGATAGAGGTAGAGGCAGAGGTAGAGGTAGAGGTAGAGGTAGAGGTAGAGGTACAGCTCATACACATATACACACACATATATGCACAGTTCATACCTGTTACAATAGCTGTGCAAAGCAAATAAACAATAACAGCAGTAAAGAATCAAGCTGGCCATATAGACATCAGGACAGAAATATTTGGGGTTTTCATATTTTTGCTTTCGGAGAGATACATCATCCTAGTGTTAGCTCTGGTATTTGTTCACAGCAACCACAACTATATTACTAAGTTAGGTTGGGGTTTGAGTACAGTACTCAACAAAAGCCTTGCTTCCTAGACATTGGCTCACCCTTTGTAGAAGGATGGAGAATCTCCTTCTCCATGCAAGGAAATTCAGACACAGAGGCTATGGCTCAATAAAACTGGGCAGTGTACTGTTCTTCTGGCCCTGTGGTCAGATAACGTATACTGGCAGTAGCTCTCCTACAAATTTTGCAGTATTTAGCCTTAAGTCTCCTCTTCACCTTGTGTGGTGTCCCTCTATCCCTCAGACATGTCTTCAGAGACTTTGGAGTCAAGGGAGAGCCATACTGCAGCCCACCAGGAAAGGGTTTTCATAGCATGAACTCGCAGGTGTGGGCTGCACACCCTGAGAGGTGGCACTGAGAGCAAGTTTGAGGTCCCATCACTGTCCATGATAGGACAGAGCTGGAGGACAGAGAGAATCGTATCAGTCTTGGCCGCATGATCTACTGGGAATAGTCTGTTGCATGTGCACATAAGCTCTGTCTGGGAGAGCGCTAGTGGGCAGAGTCCAAAACAGTGCCAAGGAGCATGCTAATTCAGTGGTGTGGACTATCAGCAGCACACTGCTCAGCTTCACTTTCTATTCTTGTTTTATTTAGCAAAATAATTGTAATCGGAGGGACTCCCAGCCTGTTTCTACAGATAGTGTGGAAGCCTTCAGCTTCAGCCATCTGGCATAGTAAGCTGCGCCCACACGCAGGCTCGCAGGCAGTGAGCATGGACCACATGACACTCAGCAATCCTTTCACTTGTCTGTGCCCTGGTTTTCCCATCTCTGGTACAGGGATAGTAATGCTCCTTCTCTTTTGCTAAGAGTCTCAATATCTTTGGATGAAAAAATTGAGAAATGTTGTGGTGAAATACAGCCCACGGTTAAAATCAGTATTGATGTAGTTATTTCTTAAAGAATCTTCATTGGTTTTCACAGTATTACTCCAATAATTAAAACGAAAGTTTGATCAGAAACATTTATCTCCATGAACAGCACATTTAGTAAAGCTAGTAAGCATTTCTTACAGGAACAGACTACTGAGTTTGATAAACGGACCTAATAGAGTTATGCTTTTTGCTGAGCTTGTCTGAAAAAAAAGTCCTAAGTAAATTGATAAAGCCAAATTCATGTTTTAATTTAAAAAATCTGTAGTCTTCAGCTTCCATTAGAAAGCATCTTTACGATCTCAGGTATGAACTCTTATTATTTGTTTGTGTGCTTGCCTCTTGTAAGTAATGATGTAGTTTTCTCAAAGTGTGATATTCATAAAACTTTATTTTTACAGCTGTATTTTATGGTCAAATTTCAAAATAATCAGCCAGCGATTATATTGTTTTAAATCTCAAGAATGCATGCAAACACAAGAAGCCGCTGCACGGTTCTGCACAAGCAGAGGTAGATGTCCATGCTCAGGAAATGCTCCTCCATTTTTTCCTGGTCCTTCACAGTTTCAAATAAACCCCCATCGAGTGCAAGGAAATCATTAGCTCCTCTGTTTGAGATAAAGATCATTACATTGCAAGGTGTAAAATTTGTTATTTTATTTTTTTGTTGTCGTATCATGGCACTTTTATGCAAAAGCAAGGGATTGCTCTTTCTAACAAGCAGATGTGACCAGAGGGTTTATTGAAATCTGGCAAGATGCGCCAGTGACTGTGAGAGCAGATTAAACCACCTGTTCCTGACAAGGAGTTCCTACCCCGTGACAGAATCAGACCATGGAAAACTGCATTTTCAATCGAGGCAGCTCTTCTCGGTGAGAAAGTTTGTTCTGCCCCCTCCCACCAGCAGTGCCTAGAGCAGCATCGTCCTCATGCTGCAGTGGCGGAGGACAGGTTGTGTCGCGGCACTCCCATCCCACCACGGCTGCATCCAGCTCTGTCTTAAAGTATTTATGTTTTGGCATAACCACCTGTCAGCCAGTGTTCTTGTCAGTACAAGAACATTATCACTTCTTACATTTAAAATATTCTTCCCCACGGATCTCCCTGCCAGTTCAGTTCTGGTACCAGCAGGACGGCTGATGGAGGCGCAGGGCGGGAACGCACTGCCAAAGTGGTGGAGTCTCCAGCACTCACTTCACGTGTTATTAGAAAGTGGCCATCATCCTTTGGTGCCTCAGGGCACGTCAGTGCTAGAGACAGCAGGGGTACCAGAGTTAGCCTCAGCCTAGCAGTAAGGCACACAGGATGAGGCAGCCTGAGGGGAGCTCTGCCCCGGCTGCAGTGTCACCAGCCCCGCCTAACTGACCCACAGCTCTTAGCTCTCCCTGCGCTGCCACGCAGGTTCCACGTGCTCAGTACACGGGTGGTTGTGGACGCTTACTGTCAGCTGTCTTTGAGCTCTGGAAGCTGGACCATGCCAAACTTGAGAGGCAGCAGACATGTGGCACTTGCACACTTACACTGTGGAGTCATCCGCATCGGAGTGTAACTGGGACAAAACGCCACGAAATACAATGTGCGTTGTCCTCACAGCGGTGTAAACAGAGATTTGAAGTGCTGAAAAACTGATTCACGTTTTCCCAAGCCCAGCTGCTGGGAGCAGTCCTCACAATCCATGGGGAAGGGTGTCTCTGCCTGAGCCTCCATCTTCAGGTTTGGTTCGGTGAGGAATGGCTGGGTAACTATGGCCGTGCCCCACTAGGATGGGCTTGTCCTAAGACAGCATGCAGTGAGAGCAAGGCTAGCTGTTTCACCAGCTTGGTTACCTTAAATAAGTTTAAAAGTCACGGTGCTGCCAACAAACTTTGAAATCCAATTGGGTACGAACAACTCTAATTTTGGCAGATGCCAGTAAAAAGAACTGCCCTAGACCTCTATTTTTCTGTGCAACCTGGGAAGGGTAGAAATAGTTTGGTCCCATGGATGTGTAAGCACAGATTCTACTGTTGAAAATATCCTTTATAGCAGGGTTTGTAGATTATGAGAGTTGTGAAGTATACAAATAAAAGTCTGTTTCATATAAACTCTGTGCAAATTCAGCTCCATGTCCAAGAGGCAAACCACAGCCTGTTTCTCCTACACAGTATCAGAAAAAAAAAAATAATAATTTTTTCAAGCTAAATTGTGCCTCCATCATCAGATATGTAATTCTACAGTCTTTAAGTTTTATAGCTTGAAGCTGTCTCCTTCCAGAGCAGCTCAGTGAAGTCTGAGAGGGGAAAGATTTTAACGCAAGCACCAATTTTTTCATATATCCCATCTGAAATGAGCTTATAAGGAGTATGTATGCATTATTCATCCCTTGTACTGGATAGAATTAATAAAACATCCATTGCTTCTGATGCATTATCAGTACGGAGCTGTTTACCTATATTGCATTTAGGTGAAATAAGGTACGGACACAGGTTTACTTGCTTGAGAACATGATGTGAATTTTAAAGCCCAAATGATCACGGGAATTTCTCCGCAAAGTTCCTCAGTTTCCCCGGGCAACACTATCCGTTGTGCATACAATTGATCTGTGTCTTCATTTGCCCTCGTTTCATTTTAACACGTTTCTCTCACCGCTCAGACTAAGGGAAGAAGGAAAGTCTATAAATCAATTACATCCTCACTAGCCCCTTTCTTGCTCTCTCTTTCTTGTTTCTTGAAGTAGCCGCTCATCCTCTGACTTTCTTATTTCTCCAGTTTTAGCAGCTTCAGATTTCCTCAGTACCCTAGTATTAATTTTCTTTTAAAATAACATCCCATTTAATATTTTTTTAAAAATTAAGATGAGATATGAAAATCACTATTGATTGCATAAATAAGCATTTATACTGCAGTATTAAAAACATGGCTTTTCAGCAACACTAACCTTGCACAGATTTACATACATCTTCTAGCTTCTTAGGGCAAAGAACCTGTAATTTGGCACAAAGTAGCTCCCTTATTGTGGAGTGGCATTTATAATGACGATACCAGGTAAATAACACAGGGACCCAAAGACAAAATTCATCCTTTAAGGTCATTATCTGGATTAATATAAGAAAAATCCCTGAGGGAGTTTAGAAACTATGAAGCAAGGAAATGGATTATACTAATCTGTGAATTCAGTGGTTCTTTCGTGGTCTGACAGATAAAATGCAGATATTTTTCATTCAGTTATTACTCTTAGTGTTATTTAACTTGTTATTAATATTTTGGCAATGTATGTATGTCCATTACACATTTCATACAACACATGGTTATACCAACTTTGGGGCAACAGACAATTATTTCCAACAAACTTAACCCTACCAAGCAGCTTTTGTACCGCTCTGCCGTACAATTCATATATAAATAGATATGTATACTAAATCCATTTGTTGTCCAATCCTAGTACCTCTATTTTAATTGCTATGCTCTCAAATCTATTTTTTCTCGGATTTACAATGATATACTTTCTGCTCAGTCACGCTCTGCTGATCTGTGTGGAGATCACAATTCTCAGTGAAGACTGTTTACTCATAGAGCTAGCTGAGAGGGTTCAGCACTGTCCCCACAACCCAAAAACCCGGCTTCATTGGCCTCCCATAAGACCCTGGCGAGCTTACTCAGGATCACTTTTCCACTTGTAGTCCAACGGCTGTAGCCCTGAACAGGCATCGTGCCTTTAACACTTGTCTAGAAGCAGCACGGCACTGTGCCTGCAGTGCTGGTCCCAAGCTGCTGCGTCCTCCTCCCAGGCAAAGCGTGAAAGCCTGAGGAGAGTGCCCGAGTGCTGCCCTTCTGCCACCAGGCTTGAGCTGGCTTGTGCCCAGCCAGCGCTGGGAGAAGGTACGGATGCAGCTGTACATATCTAATTATGTACTGTTCAGTACTCTGCTGCTGCCGAAGCCTGAAAACACGTTTCTGCCAGCAAAATTTGCAAGGCATCAAACTGTTCTTCCAGCGAGGCCCAGAACTAAGTAAGCGCTGAGCAGCTAAGATCCTAGATTACATCTGATGAGATCCATGTGGTAGATAGGTCTCCCTTTTATAAGCCAACCCCAAAGAAGAGCCCCAAGTAAGACCCTCCCAGAGATTACCATGGTGCCACTTCCCTTGCTCTCCTCCTGCCCACAGGGCAACATCTTTATAGTAGAAGTACTCATGAAGAACATGGCGGGGCTAACTTAAATTCTGTCTTTGTTTGTTTTGAGATCCTTGGTCTGGAACCCGAGTGCCATGCAAAGGTCATAACCACCTGCCCATAAAATCATGATATTCAACATTTAATTATTTTATATACAATCAAAAAGCTCTAAGAAGATGTGTGTGGCTATCTCAGGAGAGGCTGCAGTGTGCTGGCTAGGTCACAATTATGAGAAGGGAGGCGTGCTGGTTCAAATTCTTGCTCTGAATCATCAATGACATTTCATTTTGGGTGCCCCATCGCCTACTTGCAAATTCTTCAATGAGAGTTGCTCCTGGTATTCTTCGGCGTTGTATAAAACTGTTACCTATTCAATGGGAAAAGAATATAGTGCTTTTAAAAAAACTACTTGAAGCACTAGCAGGTGAATGGGGAGACCCAGATTCCGGTTCCTATTTCAGGCAGAGCAGAGGCTCCCCTGCAGAGTCCTCAGTCCAGTGATTAGAGCCTGTTTATAGGTTCATTTTCCCTCGAGGGGAAATGGGGACAAACCCTGGCTTTCCGCATCCTTCTGACAGTTGTGATTTGGGGCAACTGAGGGATGTTGCTACCTCATCACTTCTGGTGAGAAAACACCTAACCTCCCTACAACACGAAGGGGTACTACAGTGCTCAGCTGTGCTCATGCAGGAGCCAAGTCCCGAGGAACGACTAAGCTATGCGGCAGGCCGGGCGTGCTGGCTCTTCCACATCCCACCTTCAAGTGCCCAAGGGAAAATCAACGCCAGGCGGTGGGACACTGTGCTGAGGTCTGTGACCCAAAAGCAGGCACTGACCCAAACACCACCTCCACGCAGCAGAGGGAAGCAATGCAATAAATTAGTGCACCAACTTTGGCTCAACACGATGGCTGCAGAGAAAGCTCAGGAAGCAGTAAAATAAAGATACCATGAAAGAGACTGAAAGATAATTTGTAATTAATGACTTTTATACAGGATGACGTAAAGCAGACTTAAAATTATGGAGAATTAGCCCGGCAATTGTAGCTTTAGCACACACTGTCATGGTTACTTCAAAACTGTCAATATACTGCACTCTAACAGGCTTAAAAGAGTTGAAACAGAACTTTTAAACTATGCGCTTTTTAAATAAAGGAGGCTATTTGTGGCAATAATACTTTTGATGAAGGGTTCAGAGTCAACTGTAACTGATACATATGATTGATGCCCATAATAATTGCACACTTCTGTAATCCTTCCTCACCCATAACAGTGTTGAGCTTACATTTTGGATATTATTAATACTCAGACAAAAATAACTTGTGGACAATATCATGTTCTCAACATGGTTGAGTATTAATCTATTTTTGTAAAACTGTTTAAGAATGATGGATACTTTTTCCTGCTTGAGTAAACACTAGCTAATTCTCTAGACCTCCCTTCTCCGTTCATGAAAATCCAAGTCCAAATGATTTCATGGATATTTAAAGGATGGTGCCAAATACTGCACATACAAAGATGAATTTCTCCACTTGATAAAGATCTGATACCATTCATTACATTGCTAACACTGGAGTTTTGTTGGTTTTTAATTTGTAAGAGAGAACACAATGAATTTAGGAACAATGAAAAATGGAGAGAAAAAAATGAGGCAGCTGAAATGTAGCTGTGGAAAGAGACTCCAAGTGAAAGTATCGCACTTATTTTTATTCTAGATAAGCAACAGGGCAGCTCGAAATAAACATGGATTGAAATTTTCTTCATCTCTTTAATGAGTTCAAAGAGGCTAAACAAAGACACAGAAGAGTTGAACATTGCTGTGTACAACACAGTAAACAGATTAAAATTTTATACCTGAGCAAAAAAGGAATTCAACTATTAACTACAGCATGCAGAATAACTGATAAGTTATCACATAAAGCTAGCATACTGTTATTAGGTTACAGTCATTCAGATGTTCTTAATTTTTACAAAGGCTAAAGATGGAAAAAGCTCCAAGAAGAGATGAGTGTGTGACATAAAACCACAATAAGGAAAAGCACATTACCATCTAGCAGCCTTTCCAGAGGATCAAAATTATCTGCTGTTTTATTATCCAGGGAGAAAGCAGCAACAATTCAAAGCCTGTGGAGTTAATAACATGTTAGACATTTAAGCAGGTCCTGAAAATTAAAATATTGGCAGTTTATGAAGTGCTCACAGAAGACCTGAGCCTGCATCTCCTGCCCTCAAATGCCACTTTAAAGCACTGCATTTGTGAGCTGTTCCCAGCGCAGAATGAAAGGGAGGGATCTGCAGGGAATAACTGATCCGGTCACAGGCTTGTGATTTCCTCACCAGCATAACCACAGCCGATTCTTAAGGAATGACTTTTGACCCTATTTGATTGACCAAAACCCACACTTCATTTTAGGTAGAAACTTGACCTTTCTTCACATTTAATCTGTTGGGTTTTTTGGTTTGGGGTTGGGGTTTTTTTCTCTTTTTTCCCCCTAATCCATTTCAAATGCTCTGGTTTGAAGTACTTCAGTACAAATCAAAAACAGTAACGCACTTCTCTTCTTAATTCCCTTATCTTCACAAAAGGTGCCTGTGGGAGAGAAGGGGTCTGAAAAGTTCGAGCTTTAACCAGCACAGCCCATTCCCTCCAGACAGGCTTCGTTCTCCTAGCAGACTTCTGCTCTCCCTGATCTCCATTTGCAACATAAAAATTACCTGCTCCCACCGTCAATATTCCTATGCTACAAATCAGCCGTTTGCCTTCCTATAGCAAAACCAGCAAACCCTGCCTTTGTCATTCAGACTTGTCAAAAAGAGATGGGAGAGATGGGAGGGATGGGTGCGCCTCTTACCCTGTCAGAGACAGCCATAAACAAAGTCTCTCCCTTTTATTTCCTTGGAGTTGTACTTTTGATGCCAATCAACTTCCCTCAAATCGTACCACCTGCCTTGAGTTTCCTGCTACCTTTCTTTCACCATTTATGAATAAAACTATGCATTAAAAATGCATGTGTCAAAATGGATTTATCCCTTTGTCCACAACATATTCATTTCTTCTTTAAAGTCAGACATCTTAGACATTGGTAGGCTGTGTGAAAGAGTCTCCGGGGAATTGAATCCTCTTTGCTTCTAGTTTCTTCCGGGCTTTGAAAGCTGCAGATACTTCAGGGTGGATGGAGTCCAGCCGCTGTTCGCACTGGAAGGCCGTGAGGAAGGCCGTCCTGTAGTTGTTATTCATCCAGCCATAGAGAAGGGGGTTAGCAAATGTCGAGCACATGGCAATGACGTGAAACACCGTGTAGATCAGTTTGTACTCTTTGAGGTCTAACACCTGACTGTCAATGTCACTGACTAGCTGGAAGGTGTGAAATGGCAGCCAGCTGACAGCAAACACCACAACCACACACACCAGCATCTTGGTGGTTTTCCGCCGCCGGTGGTGGTAGTGGTCATTCCCTGCTCCAGGACTAACGTGGTTCTTGAGCTTGGTCCAAATACGAGCGTAGGCATAGGAGATGATTGCCAGAGGCAGCACATACTGGATCAGGAGCATGGAGACGCTGTAGATGGTGCCATAGTTGAGCTGCCCCTCCCCTGGCCACTTCTCAGAGCAGACCACAATCTTGAAATCAGGAATGATCTCAATCAATGAGTACTCACGGAAGATGGCCAAAGGACTTGCCAACAGGGCACTGACTGCCCAGGCAACTCCTATAATCAGGAAGCTGATCCGCTTAGAGATCTTGCTTTCTAAGTGGTAGACAATGCAGCGATGCCGATCCAAAGCGATCACAGTCAAAGTAACAGTAGACACGTGCACAGCAAGCGCCTGGGCATAAGGCACCAGGTGGCACAAGACGGGGCCCAGTTTCCATTCGCCCAACAGCGTGTAAACCAAAGTGAAGGGCAGGCACAATGTATTCACCAGCAGGTCAGCCACGGCCAGGTTGGCAATGAAGAAGTTAGTCACTGTGCGCATGCTTTTGAACTTGATGATCACATGGATGACGAGGGAGTTCCCGATCACTCCCAGCAGGATGATGGAACAGTAAGCAAAGATGAGGATTATCTGCACTTCAACTAGCGTTGTGCTGTCCTTCAGTTCTGGCTTAGGGTCCAGAGCCAATTCGTTGAGTGGTGTGGTGTATCTTGGCAAGTACAGCTTGGTGAACAGCTCCATTTTCACTGCATCTGTCTGGTTTTCTTCGCCTACTGCTTCCAGGGGCCCCATGCTTGCAGCAGCCTGGTCTAAGCAACCGAGCTGTCCCTGAAAACAAAACAGTACAAGAACATGTGGAGAAATCAGTCCACGGTGGCTAAGACAAGAAGTAACGAGCTAAAGCTACAGCTCTTTCCTCCTCTAACCCACGTTCTACATCTCAGGATTAAGAGAAGATCTGTCTTAATATATTTAAATTCTGTTGCCCTTACATTTGAAGCCCGATCCCGTAATATTATTCAGGCATGACTCCTGCTGAAAATTGGGACAGATTTCAAAAGCATTTCAAAGACAAAGTTTGCCTAAGTAAATGCAGAAGGATTAAGATCCTGCTGGGCAGCATATCCTTTTTTACAATCCACTACCTAAAACTACTGCTGATTTAGCACAAAACTTCCATTAATACCTATGGGAATTCTACATGGAACGGCACCATCCAGACTGTTATTAGCATAATAATCTTCCAGCTTTTCCTTAATGGAACGTGTTTCCTTTAAATAGTTACTAAATTCTTATAGGTTTATGCCCCTCCTTAACACAGAGAACTAATTACTGAGGTCTTTTTTTATGAAACTTTCTTTTAGGAAAGTTTGTGCCACAAGGCAAGCAAAAATACCACTCTAACTGAACTGAAATAACTGTGTAACCTATTCATGCTGAAATTAACTCAAGAAACAATTAAAACTCAGTTACACATAGTATTTCCTTTCTAAGTAATGTTTCAGAAAACACAGCTCCTTGGAGGCTGCCAATCAGGGATTCATTTCTGACTGCTGTCACAGGGAAGAGCAAATCATTCCCCTGCTGATACCAGTAAGAATTTCACCACTGGCATCAAAATCACGTTTTGTTGCCTTCCCTACACAGCCTGAGCCGAATTCTGTACTGCCCTAAGACTTCAGCAGGCACAGATGGATGTATGGACGTTTTACAGTTAATTGCTGTCTTGTACTTCAGTCCTATGTAAAGCGTGCATGTCCCCATGCAGACTGTCCAGACCACGGGTGGCATGCTAAGTGAGCACCGTGCACCTGGGGGACTCCTTGGCTTGACCTGGGAAAATACTAACTAAGAAATTGCCAGTGCCCAGTGGGGGCTCACCGAGAAAACACCACTGTTTGACACGGAGGGGAAAGCCAAACCTGAGTTACTAACTCTACTTCCCCATTCATATATCCCCTAAGGAAAGCAAGAGTAGTGAAGAAACGTCACTTTCTTGCCATCAGGTGTTACACGTAGCTTAATCCATCTCGAATTCAGGTCTGCCTAAAGAGGCAGTATAGCTATTAACACCTTTGGTTTCACATGGCTTTTTTTTTTAAATTATTTTAAATTATTTTAAAAAATCAGATCCACTTCGTTGTAGGTTTTCATCCCAACCTCTGTCCCCATGAACATCTATCGGTGACTTCTTTAGGCGGGACTTCCTAACTGAGAAAGGAGGGTTGTCTACCAGCAGGTGACTGAGCCCTTTGTGTTTGCTTGCATCCCACGCAATATCCCAAAGAATCTCAGCGCAAGCTCTTTTTGCAAAAGCAACAGATCAACTGCATGAACTGAAAGGTAATTTTCCCCTGCCTAAACCGGTCAGAATTATGCTATACTGTTTCGTACACATTTACTGTACAATTAATAGTGTAAGCCTGAGATGTGAAACACTGTGAGGTAGGTAGCTGAGATGTGCCAGCTGTTTGTACATGCTTAACCTGCAGTTTTTAGTGATATAATCAGTTATCAACTACTAGCCCAGATATGGGTGGCAGGAAGGGATTCCTCATCAATACACCTTTAGTCTGCCAGGTTAAAAATGTAAGAGATCCACCACAATTTGCACAGCCAAGGCTATGTATGCAGAAGTTCAGAACTCTGCTGAGCTTTTTCCTTCAACCTGTGTACCTACACCCAAGAATTATGCTTGCATATATTATTAGAGTAGAGATCTGGTGAAGTCCCAGGACTGTCAGGTGCTCCAAAATCTCATAATTTTTTCAGTGCAAAATAAGAGCAGCTCATATTTACACACTGCAGTAGAAGGGTGAGAGGGAAGGCAAATTTCACGGGTTTTTTCCTTTCTTTGCCATAAATCCAGGCAGGAGGATCTAGCTCAGCCAAAGAATGTAGCATCCCTTTCTTCCTAAAAATATTTTCACCTGTTTCTCGAGTCCCTGACTTTCTATTAATTCCTACTTCCAACCTTTTTTTTTTGTTTTTTTTTTTTAAGCAAAGCCTTCTTTTATTCTGCCAATTTTATTTTATTTGTTACTGCCCTGTTTGGGCTGATGAAAGGCATGTTCATCTTGTCAACAAGACAAAGCTGAGGGAGGGAGGAGGAACGACCAGGGTTTCAAGCAGAGATGAGCTGGTGTGTCAGTAAGCGATGAAATCAATTCAACGACTTCGACATCGTCGGTGGGACAGTTAAGTGGGCAAAGAATCCATTGCTTTCAGAGTACAGGGGAAAACTGAGGTGGCATTTGATGCCTCAGGTAGTGTTTGACAGGACTCTTTCTGCTCTGTTTCGGTATAACTCTCAAACTGATGGCATACCTTGCAACACCTTGCATACTGCACAGCACTGGGGGCTTTTCCCAGTTTTTTTTCCCCAAGCAGTCAGATCCTCGGGGGCGGGCATCAAATTGCATCTGACTTTCGGCAGGGGAAGGCCCATAGAGGATTTACATCGGTGCCGAGAGCAAGTAAGCAAAAAGGCCGAAATACGTGATTACTTTAGCAAGCAGCATTCCCACCAGGACCGCAGTGCCTGCGCTGGGGACGGGTTTGGGGTTGCTCGAGGCGAAGGCGGCGGCAGGCGTGCCTCTGGGGGTGCCGCCGCCGCCCCGCCGCTCCCCCGGCACCCTGCCCGCGGGAAGGCACCCCTCCCCGGGCGCTGCGCGGAGCCCGCCGCTACCCCACGCCGGCCGCGCTCCTCCGTGCCCCCCTTCCCATTTTCACCCGTGCAGGCGAGCGTGGCCACCGCCGGCTGTTGCCACGGGAGCCGGTCCCCCAGGGCAGGGCAGGGCAGGGCGGGGAGCGGAGCCCCCTTCGCCCCGCAGAGGAGCGGCTGCTGCCGCCTCCCACGCCCACAGCGGGTCCCTCCGCACCCCCGCCGCCGCCCTCCCCTCGCACACTCACCGGGGCGGCTCTTTCCTCCCTGGCGACGGGGCAAGCGGCGCGGCACGGCAGGGCAGGGCCCGTCGAAAGTTTGGCGGCGCCGGCGGCGGCGGCCCCCGCATGCCGCGGGGGGGCGGGACGGGGCGGGACGGGGCGGCCCGGCCCCGCCGCCCGGGGAAGGGCTCGGGCGGGGCGGCGGGGCCGGCTCCGCAGCCGCGGCTCCCGGCGGGCGGGAGGCGGCTGCGGGCGCGGGGAAGGGGGCTGCGGGGCGCGCTGTCGTGGCGTGTGGGCTGCCTCGCCGTCCGGAGGCAGCGGCTGTAGCGCTGCCGGCGTGAAAAAAAGGGGGTTTGGAGGAAGGCGGATTGTGCCAGGTCCGAGCTGAGGGACGCCCCTCACGCCTGAGCCTGCTTCCTAGTTTTCCCGGTCCCCAAACTGCCCTCTGGAGCAGTGTGAAAGGGATGCCTTTGTTTCAAAGAGCTGCTGAAATCCTCGTTACAAGCACCCCAGCTTGCACACGTTTGCTTTCCTCATAAGTAGATGTGGTGGATGCTGCCAGGACAGGTGGATGGATGAATAAAGCATTTACATATTCTGTCAAGAGCACAATAAAAGATTGCATTTTTATTTACAAGGCTGCAAAGGTAAAGACAACAGCTGCTGTTCTTATTTAGTTCTATATTCAGTAACCTTTCAAAGAAGCTCTCTTGCCAGCCAGCTTAACTGAGGACTAGCTCCAGCCAGCATTACTGCCCTTCTGGTAGGGTCTAGCTTCATTAAATCCATCAATAGATTCTACTTAGTATTTTGCTGTGTTCCTGATGCCTCTCTCCTAGGTATAACTTCGGAGATTCAAAGGAGGGTCTTCTCAATGCATAGTTGGAGGGCCTGATTCACCCAATGGTGCTTCAACCCTTGTTGTAGCTCCCAGGAACTGGAACCAGGAGACTTTGCTTACTCTGTGACTACAGCACTGATGCTTGGACAATTCTCTTCCCAAACTTTACAGAAGCTGCTATCCAGAACAAGAATGCTCCTTTACTTTCTGTCACTTAGGTAAATTTGTATTAAAATTTCAGGTAGGATCAGCAACATTATCTTCCCTCTTCTGTCCTCCTTTTCTTCCAAAGGAGACTCTCTACAAGAGCTGTTCCTTTGTCAAAGGTAATGCTCCTTGCTTTGGTTATAGCTCAATATTATTCTCTTATCAAGAGCACAGAACATTAATGGAGTATCAAGGAGTAAATTCAGTGATTTACAGTTGTTTTTGAAATTCAAAACATGTCTTGAGAACCCCCTTAGATCTTTACTAATTCAAGCTATCTCTTCACGAAGGGCCGTACTCTTAGTCCTTCAGCGCTTCTGAGACTGTTAATGGAATGCTCCTAGCTTGTTGCAAAATAGATTTCTTTGATGACTAAATAAAAAGCCAGGAGTTTCGATTCTCCTACTCCTGTTTATTTCATTTCCCAAGTCAATTTAATTGCATATTTATTTTTTGGTCTACCAACAGACATAAATGCATGCCATGAGTTTTAGTAATTAGAGCACTTGTACAATATATGGCTGTAACAGCCTGCAGTTCTTCCCTTTCCTTCTCTTACAAATAGTCAACAGTGGCATTTCACTCACCTCAGGGGTGTTGCTATTGTGCTCTACTCTGCACACTCTTTTTAGCTTAACATATTTTTTTGCTGCTCCTAATGTCTTGGGGAGTGTAGTGAAATGCTACAAATCTTGACAATCTGTCCAGCTCAAATCATCTGAGGATCCCATTGCTAAGGAAAAGCTGTTCCTTACTTTGATTTCCAAACTCCTGGAGAAAGTCAAGGAGATGTGCAAGTTCCTAGAAGCTGTTAAGCCAGCAAGGCCTGGCTTCCCATGCAAGGGAGAGAAGGGGTTATCTCCCGCTACAAGGTGATTCTGTGTTCAGGCACAAATGAGATTCTTCATGAAAATGCATTTCCTATAAACAACAGCAGCTTTTATTGCTCATAAAAAAGTGGTAGTGAGGGGCCCCATAAACACCACCTTGAACCAAAAGCCCATGAAAAGACGAAAATCAAGGGCAGAAAGAGTCAAGTGGCAAATGGGCTGTTCAATATGAAATGTGCTGCTGGGTGGCCACATCCAAAGCAACTGTGGATACTTTTCTTTGTGTGCACTTAAATTTACATCCCATAAAACAAAACAAGCCCAGAGTCATTGAATCACAGAAGTGCATAGGTTGCATAGGACTTCCAGAGGTCTTCTCATTCAAGCTTATGCTCAAAGCTGGTCTAGATGCAGCAGATTGACCCAGGCTATGTCCAGGTGTGTTTTGAGTATCTCCAAAGTGAGATAACTGCCCTCACTGGGCAGCCCATCCCAGGATTTAACAACCCTCACAGTAAGACAGGATTTCCTTGTACCAAGTCAGAGTTTCCCATATTCCAGCTTGTACCAAATGCCTCTTGTTCTGGCCTTCTGTTACTCCTGTTGTGGACAGTAGTTAGATTTCCCTTTAGCCTTCTTTAAGGCTGAACAAACTCATTTCCCTCAGCCCCACTTTGAATGTTATGCGGTCCAGCCTCCATCATCTTGGTGGCCCTTTGTTGGACTTGTTCCAGTATGTCAGTGTCTTTCTAGCACTGGGAGCCCCAAACTGGATCCAGGATTTCAGATGTGGTCTCGCAACTGGTGAATAAAAGGGAATAGTCACTTCTCAACCTGCTATGTCTTGATATAACCTGCTATACTCACTTCCCAACACTCTTGCTATGTCTTGATATAGACTGTAAATTCGACTGTGTAAGTTGGCTTGCACTAAACAAATGAGCTACGTGAACTTTAAATCCCAGCTTCCTGTTTAAGGCAAGCCTATAAATGAGCTTTTGCTGTGAATATGTGTATGTACTAAGGTGAAACACAGATAGTCTAGCTTAACAGCTTGAAAAAAATATCTGTTGGACTTATGTTGTTTCTACAATAAATCACACTTATGGAGGTATGGCAGGGTGTAGGAAATTCAATATACATAGCTCACTTCTGGCAGTATCTGTTTAACTCTCTTTACTTTTAGAAAATTGTCTTGTCAAATTCCTTCCAACATACAGTTTTTTCAGAGGGAATAATAAGCATTTCTGCCAGCTCCTCAGAAGTTTATCAATTCTCAGGAGGAAAAGAAAGGTCTGCATGTAGTACCCAGACTTGAAGCAGTAATGACTTTTGCTTGAATCGTACAACTAGGAAAGAGTTACCAGTCTTTGTCTATAAATTGTCCAACATCAGATTTGCCGGAGTGGCAAATAAGGCTTGATGAATATCAGCAAGATGGAAGAGGCAGCAGCTCTCCCGTCCCCTGTCCCCAGACAATGTTCTCCTTATCTCATTTACTGTAAGGAGTGAATTTAAAAGAAACCACTGCCCCTCGAGCACTGACCTTTAAAAACAGTGCTGTGCCGCATGCCACTCACTTAAGCCAAACTCTGCCAGTCCTTAATCATGCAGATTCTCCTGGAGTGAGTCAGGTTTTAGGGAATGGAGCATTCTACGTAACACGGACAGTCCTTTAAAAATAAAATGGAAAGAAAAACAATAATACCTGAAAACATGACCTTGAGACAGAATATCTGTCTTGAATCTTTTATATGGGGCCAACGTGGAGATCATATAGTGTAAAATTATACTGGACAAAGACTTTTCTTGCTTAAAAGGCCAGAACAAAAGTGTTTAAGTAGCTAAAGAAAGAAGTTTCTTCTTATATAGACCTGTGAACGTTTTGGAATACATTTATAAAATGTCATTTGTTCTCATTCCTTTTTGGATTAGATTCAGGCTCACAGGTTCAATTCTACCTATCTCACTTTTTCAAATGCAGTAATAAAAAATAGCTGTATGCATAAACAAGTGTAATCAATCTGCCTTTGATGACTAAGGGGATAAATACTCGCCAGCAGGGAATGTAAGAAATTGGTAGATACGTATAAGTACCAACTTCAAGTTGCTAATAGCAGTACTTCCCAGCCAGTGCTGGTTAAACAATCAGTTTAGTGCCGGTAGTTCAAAAGCGAATACCACCAAAGGCTCAATTCGATTGCCTGTGTGCTCACAGACTGTGACTGAGGTCGGCACCATTTCCACGTAAGACGAGGCTGCAGAGCTGAGCGCTGTGTTTCAAACATGGTCTTCTCAAAGCATCTAGCGCCTTGCCGTACACGTGTGTCATCCAAAGGAAGTTAAAACTGTAAAGTCAAGTAGCTCATCCAAGAAATGACAGGTTTAAAGTTCCCCATTTAACACCAATATAGCTCGTTGTGTTTACATAACTATGACACGGTCTTTAAGTAACTAGTCACCTTATTTTTCTTTAAGGTCCACTGTTTCATTCAGTGTCCCAAATCGGCAATCCTTACGCAATGAGTACATTCTTGGTATTTATTTATATTCTCAGTATATATTTTGCCATCTCATTCATTCTCTTTACCATCATGCTGCCATTTCTCTGCAGAGAATATAGGAATTGTCATTCTTGACTGGGTTTTCTATGGTCTTTTCATTACCAGACCTCCACTAGAACTACTCAGCCTTTATTAAGATCTACTTTCTGTCATCTGAAATTCAAAGAGGCTGACCAAACATTTAATTTGATTTAAAAATACAAGGAATAAAACATTTTACTGTATTTTTTGTTGCTCGTATTTTAGACAGTTTTTTCTTCAAACTCATAAGATCCTAGTGTTCCTCAATTCCATTTCTTTTCAAATACAGAGATTTCTGTAAATTCCAAAATGTAATGTGGAAGGTGACAATTCATTAAAGTATTGAAAGTTTGGTGTACAACCAGGTGTTGCCATTTCTAAAGAGCTTTTAGATGTTCCCAAGGCAAGCATGCTCTGTTTATTTTTAGTGTTCATCATAGAAAATAGATTCTCACATATAGCTTAAAGCTTGAATATCATACACACTTCAGTCCTCAGCTTCCAGTAGCTGGGAAAGCAATATAAATGGTTTCCAAAAGTGAGTCAACTACGTCTGCTTGCTTGTATGTCAGTTATTTCTAATTCTGGAAAGCCTTGGCTGTTGCAAGCAGCAATGCCACTCACCCTTTACTTTGCCTAAAAATTACTCTTCTAACAGTTTTGAAAAGTTATATGTGTTCATAAGACTTAATTGAACGGTCTTCAAGCTCAGTTTTTGACTTTCTGATGAAATCTGTGGAAGCATTGAATGAATTGTCTTTGAGACAAACAGAACTAAGCTGGAAAGATGAAAAAGTTTGTCCTACATGTGTTCCCCACTCTCCAAGATACATTTCTTAGAATATCAAAAAGTGATCATGAAGTTTACATATGTTCTCTTCTTGTAGAGAGTGCATAGAGCATGCAGCTGACTATGCATTACTCAGAAATGGATTTTAATGAGCTTATCTTTCAAAAATATTCATATTATTTTTTTTTATTGTTACAATTTGATTCTGTTTTCATGAGGAAGGAACTTTCACAGGTTGCTCTTAAGCTCAAGGAAATGTGTCATCTTTTGACCCTTGCTCAGCCAGCCTACATTAAGATGCAGATGATTGTTGGTATGGTTGGCATCTAGGTCCCAAAGAGATGCTTGGAAGAATGAATATGGATAGGGTAACCTATCACAAATTAATTATTTTGTTGAATAATGGCATCCATGAATGAAGACAGGCCTTCTGATAATGCTGTCTGATATGTAATGCCACGTAAAACACATTATGTTCATTGTGAGCATAAATGTAAGATGCAATTAAAAACAGTTTCCAGTAATTTATGAAATTGTGCCATCTGACATAAAGAAATTTATTTTTCACTTGCAGTTCGTGAGACAGTAACACAATCGCTAGGAGGCAAGTGAGTATCTTTCCCACATGTTGTTGAAAGTGAATTCATTCTCATAAGTTTTCAGCACATTATTTCGGTTCATTTTTTCACATTTACACAGAAATAACAAGGTATGCTAAACCACTCACTGGCTTCATCCACAGTCATTCTGTACCTCTGTGTGGCATTTGATGGAATAATGCCATTTGGTAACAATACGTGGCATTAAATTCATGGATTTCATTTGTAAGCATTTTTTGTCCTTGAGAAATTACTTCGATTGCTGAAGAAGTGAAAAAGGAACATTTTCCATACCTATTATCACCTCAAGACATTTTAAAAATGAAGTCCTTACTTTTTCTTTTGTGCGCTCTGTCAGTTTTGAAACTTCTGAAGGACATCTGTTCTAGGCTAAATGCAGCAAACCTGCACAGCCCTCTTCTCAAACTGCAATCATATGACTCACACGCTGACATCCAGAAATTCTGAAAAGTTTCAACCACTCCATGTTACTCCTTGCTGATACACTGACAGGATACTTTCCATTACAGGTGCCTCATCTACTAATATAGTGAGACTTTACTGTCCCATTTTTGACTGACGGCTCTGTTTGTGAACAAGTTAAGCTTGTCAGCCTAACTTCACAAGGTTGAAAAAGTGCTCGGATACTTTTCTAAAAAGTCTGCCTCCCACTCAGAATTGAACTGGCAGTTTTCTAAATGAACTCTTCGTTTTCCTTTGTTAATTGCCCGTGATTCACACCCACATTTTGCAGAGATTGATGGCATTTTAATTGCTTGGAGTATTTTAGGATGGAGGAGAGGGGATGGGAAGAGGCTTGGGAAAGAAGTGGGTAGGGGGTTGGCATGTTTGGAAGGCTAACTGTTCTGTGATTGCACACAGCCACGAGATCAGCAGCCAGAGCACCATCTGTGCACACAGCTTATCCATACCACCCGGCTTCCGCACAAAGGAATGTGTCAGCTCCTGCTTTTCCAGATCAGCCGAAAGCCTCCTTCGTGCTCCAGTGAAATTCTGCGACCATTCCCTGAAGATCTAATCCCTTCACCCAGCACGTCCGACTGGCACAACCTTCCTTCGGCAAGAAGCTCTTCCTGCGGTGTTGCTTTTGCTGGGAAAGTTCAGCTGCTCTTCGGTGTCACCTCCCTGCCCTGTGAGTTGCAGAACGATCATCTCAGCATCCTGGGGAATGGTAAGAGATATATGGCTCCCCACAGAAATGTAAAAGCATCTCAAGAGGCTGTGTATGACTGTCTATGGCAGAGACGTTTGCATCTGAGCTAGTTCTCCTAGACTCCCTTTGTAGTCAGGAGAGAGCTACTTAACTTGATCAGGTGGGGTTCAAAACTTAATTCATCCCCTCCTAAAACAGATACTTATGTTTGGTCAGATGAATTGCACCTAAACACCATCAACTGTTTCCAAGACCTTCTCTGACTACAATGGGAACTTCAGCAGCTAGTTTAGGGGGTACCTAAACTTCAGTGGAAGGAATTCTACCTGTTGCTCCTGGTATTGTGGTGATGTGTGAGTAAATTTTCTCACCATTGGTATCTGGACTGGAATCCAGTATATGAGTAGCTGTTCCCCAGACCCTGAGAGGCATTTAAACACCTAGCGTCCATTGATTTCAGGTACATAAATTTTACGGGATTTGGGCCTTATTGCTTTTCAGATTGTATTGAATTTGTCCTTACGGAATCTCGGTGCAGTATTCTCCTTGTTGCGCAAAAAGACTGGGGGGGGGCTTGTCCACATGGGGAAACTGACCAAAACCAGCTTTCTCGGAAAAGCTTCTGATATAGACTCCCTTCTCCTAAATATCATTTATTGTGACCCAGAACAAAATATCTATATGACAAGATGAAAATTGTCAAACATGGGAAAAAAATTCCTTCATTTTCATTATTTTCATCTGTAAACCCATACTGACCAGCATATAAGTTTTTGTCGTGTTTGCAATCTTACACTTTCACACAGCTCTCTAATTCTTTAGTTAGCAGTGTAGACGATGGCGGGTTTAGATGGATCTGCCATTACATGAAGTTAATACCACACATTCCTATCAACATGTTTCAGTGAGGAGATTCAGGAAAAGCAGATTTCTCTACAGATTCCGCAGCGGAGTTTTGTTGAGTGACTAGAGACCACGCTGCTTCTGTCTATCTCCACACATCCTGTCTCAGCCTGGCTTTTCTATTATGTACAAAAAATCAAGTCTGTGGCTCTCACCAATTCACCCTCTCCCTTTATTCCAAAATCTTCCCCATGATTCTAGCTTTCCTCCAGCATTGATTCCTCCCAGTCAGGACATTCCCATCCATTTCTACCTTCTTTCATTCCAATCACCTTCTTCCCAACCTCATCTTACCCACAAGTTTCCGTACGTACCTGTTTCTGCTGTTCATCTCCCCTCCTGGGGATATCAGATGTAGTCTTCGCTCTTCTAATAGCAAATTTTGTTCACCATCAGAAAAGAAGAAAATGGTGTTGATGTCTGTGTGTGAGAAGAAGAGAGATCTTCTTTATCTTTGTCTTTAGCTTTGCCTCACTACAACATTTGAGAGCAAAATTTGGCACGTTGCTTCTTTGCCACCTCATTTCTCTCCTCAGTGAAGATGAATTGCCATGTAGTTTTGCATGTTTTTAGCATTATGGTCCTGTTCTTTATAGTGCAAATATATCTGGCCTACTTAGTGGGAAAGTAGTGAATATCATTAAGAGGAATTAAGATAAATTCTTGGGTAATTTTTGTTAGATTTTCTATCACCTTATGACATTTTAAAGAAATCATACCTATCAAAAAGTCGATTGTTTAACTGATTTAGCTTTTCAGAGAAAAAAGGCAGAGGCATTGAACTAAATAACTTATTTTTTTCTCCAGAACATTTTATCTTATATCATGTAGCTAAGTATCAGCATGACCGTTACACCCTAACCTACAAACAGATTTCTGAAGGAGTTTAGCTTTCCCTTAAACCTAACAGGAATTGGGTATCTGTCTTCTCAGCCACCACTGAAAATCCTAACCTCACAGTTTTAAATTATTTCTACCCTGGCAGAGGCTTGCACTTGATAGTTTCTCAAGTATTATTTCTGACCGTTCAGCAATTGAGCAGAACAGACATCCCTGTATCAGAAAACCCAGTCAGTTCTGTATATCAAGGGGTTGCTTTTCCCCAGAACGGATTTACTTTAATAGCTTACCTCATTCCCTCAGACCTTACAAATGCAAGATGAACTATGAAGTATGCAGAACACAGCAAAAAAAAAGTATTCCTAAGTCAAAAATAGGCATGAACCCCCCTGACCTCTGCACAAGTCCAAGAATAAGTGGGAGCTGCTGTTGGGAACTTCTGTGCCATATTTTCAGGCCAGCTTGTGGTCATATATTCTAAAATTACAGTAAAATCAGCAATGTAAAAGAACTTGACTCTCCCTTGCAAACCATGTACTTGCTCTTTTGGAGTCATCCGAATACCTTCTGCCTGCAGGCATAAGGCCTACAGCTTGCTCCTTGAAATGTCAAGAGCTACTCAGCAAACCTCAGCTCCTAAGAAGAACACGAGAGTGAAAGGTTTTATTCTGTTCCGGCAGAAAACAGAGGTAAAATTGATACCAGGTTTGAACAGGGCAGAACAAGACTTTTAGATGGTGAAGCCAGTCAGTCTAGGCTGTCTCCAGGAGCTACCAACCTGGAACCTTGTTCCTTGTAGAAATCCTGAAATCACCTAGCTTAAACATACCCTTATATGTCTCCTCTTTACCTTTATTGCAGTAAAAACGTGTTATTTTTGGAAAGAACCCTGAGCATCAAATATTCCTTTGCAAAGATACTTTGCAATACAAGGCAGCAATGAGCTTGAAGACAAAAGTGCTTCACTGTGCTCAAACTTCTCTTCAGGTAAAATAAGTCAGGGCTTCAACCCCTTGCTACAGCAGTGGCTCACAGCATCCAAAATCCATCACCTCCCACCTTGTTACCAAATGCAGTAGGCATGTGCATCCCCTGTACCACCTTTATTTGGAGGTATACAATTTAGTTGGACTGTTCAGGAAATCTACAATAGTTTTACTATTGCAATATTGTAATAAAGTACTAATATTTGCTAGTGAAAAGTATTCCCTTTGTTGGTTATGCTTTTTTTTGTGAACTTTTACACAGCAAAATAGAAAGAACACTTCTAGTTAAGAAAAATGTATGTTTAATATAGATGACACACTTGGTTCTCTGACTTTTTCCTGGTAAACTTGGTAGAACAATGCAGTAATGCTACATCACACATTTATAAATGTGATTGCAGGGTTATAGTGTACTATAATATCAAACATGATTTTGAAATAATTCCCATGTCAAATATAATTATTCATTTATAGATATAAATAGAACAAGAATCTGCATTGTGCCTTTCTGCGGAAGATACCCATTTATACTGAAAAGGGTTCATGCTAGTAAAACCTTTAATGTATCATGAAATTAATAAATAATACCAAGCTTAATGAAGGGGAGAAAAATGTGCAAACTTAAAAACCAAGTTTGTGGCAGCTTTACATACAGCAGACTTCAGGTTATTACTATTTTTTTAATCCTAGGTGAGCTTAGCCCACAAACTTCTGATGCTCTACAAATAAATCTGCCGGTCCTACATTGGTGAACAATGCATTGGTTCCAGATTTAATGCACCTTTTTTCCCAAAGTTTTATACCATATACACACATTCTACTTCGGAAAGTATTAGGATGGTGGAGCAAGAAAGGCAATTTAAAATCAGGGCTTGGATTCTGCTAACTACATTTGTTTTAAGGAAAGAGGACTTGACTTCGGTGTTAAGCAGTACTTCACTGAAAGCTCCACAGCTTAAAAAAGGTACTCAGTCTGGGGGTAATGTGTCAAGAACCAGACTCACCTTCATGGCTGATGATAGCCTGCAGCTAGCTTGCTGTCCGCTTTCAATGGATGGCCTCCTCTCCCACAGAAAACCAGTTGAAAACAGACCAGTGAAACTAAAGGTATGAGGATCCATTACCTGGGATTGCAGAAATAGCTCCAGAGGGGCCAGTCCAGGAGCTCTGCAGAGCAAGCCTTTAAGTCTTCTGCTTTTCAGATAGTCGAGGGAGGGGGACAGGACAGAGTTACCCACTCCAAATTTACCTGCTGTTTTAGAAACTATGACATTGATCTTGTGGCTGTTATTCAAAATCAGAGCTCCTTACTAGCTAGCTAGCCTGGAGCCTATAGTGGAGAAGATTTCCACACTGAGAAGGCTTCTGCAGGCACTGGACTTTGTTTTGGTCTATCCAAAGTAGACCTGTTTTCATTTATTGCAGATTCTGCAGCATCCCTTCCCTCAGGCTGTTTTGCTCTAAGCTTTTCCACCCGAGGTAGACATGCAAAGGATTGAGTTGATATAGAAAGGAGCCGCCCCCCTCACCTTCCCACTGCTCAGAAGCAGATTCTGGCAGCCAACACTTGGATTAGTGCAGGATTTACTACCATTTCTGTATACAAGTGCTGGCCTTCACCGGACTAAGTAAATCCTGTAAAGGGAAATCCTGCCTCACTAGTTTTCTGAAGTTGTGCGAGTTATCTATATATCAAACTCAGGTTTTCAACTAACACCTGACAAGATGCCTAGCAGAATGCTGCTGAAGAAAAGAAGTTGCCATGGGACCGATGCTTATATGAATTGAAAGCTGCCTACAGAGTAGGGAACGAAGGGATTCATTGTCACTTTTCGGGACGAAGAAGAGTGAGCAGTAGCATCTCTTAGGGAGTGAGTTTTATTTAAGATCTTTGCCAATGACCTGCAGAAGGAAGGGGTACACAAATATGTCTCAGTTGGCAAATGATACTGAACTGCTTCAGGGAGTCAAATGACACACCCACAGGTGGCAAGGAGCCCCAGAAAGGCAAGGCACAGCGGAGCAAGTGCGGTAAAAAGTGGCGGATCAGCGCCTGTGTGGATATATAGTGCATTTAGGGAGAATAATCTAAGCCAGGCTTACACAGTGCTGAACTCAAAACTGGCAGCTGCAGCTCAGGAAAGAGACCTGGGGGTCTCTGAACTCATCTGCTCAAAATGCAACAACAGCCAAAAATGCCAACAAAATTTTGAGTGTCCTCAAAAAGAATGATAAGAACAAACCAGAAAATATAAAACCTTGGTGCATCCACAACTTGAACACAGCGTGCAATCCTATTTCCACATTTTAAGAAAGACATAGGGAAAATCAGAGAAAATGCAGAGAAAAGCAACTAAGATGATTAAAGGGTTGGAGCAGTTGCTGTTTCAGGGAATCAGAAAAGGCTGGGACTTTTCATGATCTTATTTCCCCCCAGGCTGAGTGGGATATGGTCAAGGTTTATAAAATCATGAAGGCAGCGAGTAAATTGTTATTTGCCAAGTCCTGCAGTGTCCTATAGGCAATCACCGAAACAAGTTGGAGAGCAGTTTAAAACCTAAAAAGAAAGTCCTTTTTTTTTAATATCGCAGGTCACTACCTGCTCTACCTTCTGGAATCTGCTGTTACAGGAGGCTGTGGAGACCCACGGTACCAGCAAGTTAAAAAAAAGGTGAAAGCAGACAAATTCCAGGACAGCAAGTCCATAAACAGATACTCGAAGGAAGAGGCAGGAGTGTGCTCACTGACATCCTTGGTGCGGTGGTGGGTGCTGGAGGAATGTGAGCAGGATGGGACTGCAGACAGGCAGGATCATGAGTTGTCCCCAGACAGCGTTTCCTATTGCCACTGTTGGAGATGAAATGGATGATTAGTTTGACCCAGAAGGCCATTTTCTGTGTTGTCATGAAAATAAGCCCCTGCGCTCCTGTGCTCCTTTGCTAGAGCTTAAAGCTGCCACTTCAGAGTTATTTCCACCCATTTAATTTTGATTGCATCTCAGTAGGCAGTAAATGGTGCGGGATATTTCTCAACTGAAAGAACTATGTGGTAATTATCAATGGCAGAGATTTTTTTTGTTGTTGGTTTGACCGTGTCATTTTTTTCAGCGGAGTTAGGGAAAATATGGGTCTCTGCAAAAATGAAAGGAGTTGAACAAACAGCATTAAACAGATATGGATCATTCATATAAATCTATAGAACTTAAAAGTGATGTAAATCCAGTCAAATAAGAAGTATGTTGAGCAAAGAGAATGAGTTAGGCAGGAACAAAATAAATTTTATTTTTAATGAACGTATTTTTAGGGCTTTGTTCTGCTACAGTCATTATCATTTCTGGATACGAGTCCAATTTATACCACTGAATTTTGTTCCCAGGTTTTCTGATGGTGTGACTGTTGAACTTTGCATGGTGAGCAAATAATGAGGAGTTGCTCTAATAAAGGTGTGAGAAGCTGGGCCTAAATAATTAAAGAAGGGCCAGAAGTCCTGGAGGCTGTATAACTCCCTCATCCTCCAAGGAGGTCCTTTCCCTGGCTTATCACAGCTCCTTATATCACACACCCAGAGAAGGAGGATCTGTCTCATGCCTGAGGTCTGTCTGTCCTGCTTGCCATACACGATCCACAGCGGGGTCTGTCTGCACAGCGCTTGGTGCCTCCATGGTGCCAGCTGCAGGGTGGCGAGGAGCCAGGCACGGAGCAGGCAGAGCCCATGGCATACCGCATCCCCTCCTCATGGAGCATCTTGCAGCTGCTCCCCCGTGCAAGGACACAGTTCAGGTGGGAATCATCCCTTTCAGCAGACATTCCCTCTCACTTCGAGGATTTCATAAGAATCAAACACTGCAGCTTCTCCTTACCCAACCTTTTTAGTTTTCTTTCACTGTCCATCTTGTTCTAAATACCTTGCACAGCAAAGCGCTTCTTCACTTCTCATTATTTTTCATCGTTCCTTCTGCCAGCTCAGAGAAAAGGCTAAAAATGCTGAGGAGCTCTCCACCACCCCTCACCAGAAGGTGATTTTATGTTGCAGAAAATACTGACAAAATAATTATTTTATACATTGCTAGCTGTTCCAAGGCATGCTTATGGCTGCTTGTTTATATTCATCAGGTATCACAACATCTCAAGACAATTATCAGGTCGCAGTTTTAATATCCATTTGCTGTGTCACAATGCAGAGAGAAGAATGCCAAATCACGTCCTCTGGAAATGTGCTACATTTGACCAACGGTTTGAAACAGGGTGTCTATTCTTTTTTGTCTCCCCCCCTCTCCAGAGAGTAGGAGAGCAAATAGCTAATCAAGGGGAGGGGGGGAAATCTCACAGCCTGATTATCCGGCATTTCAATTAATGGATGGCAATTTGCTCTGCATGTAATTTATAGTCTGTATGTCCCTATATATAACAGCAATAGTAAGAACCAAAATCAGTTATCCTTTTACTGATTTTAAATTTAATTTGCTGTTGCTTGCATCAGCCTTAACTTAGCTTGCTCTATTGTAGCCACACACGGGGAAAAAAAACCAACTTCATTATAATTAGGGATGGGAATTTGTTTCTGTTTAAAGGTGCTCTAAAATCCACTGCTTATTTCATACACTGTGAAATTTAGTGGGTGTCTAGAGGATATATTAGGATGTGTTAGTGTTGAAATCTGGGATCAGATGAGCTGGAGATTGTTGAGGAACAATCCCGCAAGGCAGAAACTTTTTTGTTTTCTTGTTTGACGGGTTCTTATAACGCATTGCTGACATTGTCCCTGGACAATCAAATCAAAATTCTGATCACGCCTGATTGATCTCAGCTGCTTGACACTTCCCATTGCTAGCACGGAGGGCTCACTACCCAGCATGAAGTAAGGAATCAAAATTTGAAAGCCAGTATTCTCTAAAACCAGGCTGAGCAGCTCGCCCCACTCCCACAGCACTCCCTACGTCTTGCCGTGAATTCAGCTGAAGCAACTTGCAGCCATTCTCTGCACCTCTTTTCAGTTTCAAGAGGGACTGACTAAAGGCTGCTGGGATGCACAGCTTAACTCCTCCGTTCTGTTTTCAGTGCTTTTTCTGCACTAGATGTTCCGGAAATATAATCATAAATCTTCCTCTGTCATCAGCCCAAATAAATCATAACATTGCCGTGAAACATGAGAGACAATATGTTAAGCTGTCCAGGAGCAAATCCAAAGGCAGAATAGCGGCACCTCTAGTGCTGTAGGGGCCAAAATGTTTATGCCTCACATTCTTTGCTCACAAACACGCTTGGGATCAGCACTGACAAATAAGCTTTTTGGTATTCCCCAGGGGAAAATTCAATAGCATCCAGTATTTAAATCACCTTTGAAGGCTCACTAACCTTCAGACTCTTAGGTATGACTGACAGTATCCATAGCAGCGGCTGCATGCCTTAAACCACTATTGCAGAGACCTGCGTTAGCTTGCTGAAGTGGTGAACATCTCCCCCTCACACTTTCCGAGTTTCCTCCAGCTTTTATATCTCCAACAGTACTGGCGTAGTGCATTAGGAAGCTGTCAAGAGCACATGCATTTACATTCTTGATGACACCACGCAAGGGAGGTGGCTGGCTCTTGGGCAGCATCTACTCACAGACTCAATAGGTCATACAGGGCTTCAGTGAGTTTCTTACATCTCTCTATTCCATATCTAATCTTGATTCAGTCCACAGTGGCAATCCCAGCTTGAAACCTAAGGAAAGATCAGTAAAGCCGTATTATCCTTACAATCAGTTTGAAACTTGATTCTCCTTTCTCTTCTCTCTGTGTGAGCCCTGAGCCCCAATTTTCTCAGTCTGTCAATATAGAACCATTGTACAGTCATCCCCGTCTTCCTTTCCTTGATTTCTTTTTGTCTTCTCCTCTACTACAGCTGTCTTTTATCATTCTTTATCTTTAAATGACCAAAGAAATTACAGGCTTTTTTCAAACAGCGCAGTTTTTTACATGAGCCATAACATGATGTACTTCTTTACAGATGATCTACTTCCCTCATAAGGAAAGATATTCTATGCATCTTGGAAAAAGAAAGAAAAGATGCATCTAAAACCAGCTTTTCTGCCTATAGGGAAGAAAATAAACAGTTCTGTTATAAAGGACCATTAGACAGCCAGCTGTGATTGCTGAGAGTGTTCAGAAGCAAACCCTATGAGATAGACAGGTTACATACATGCACATACATGAAATGGTTGTGTCTTTTTTCCCAGTTCTTTTAGCTTTTAGGCTGAGGGGAAAAACTGAAATATGAAAAGTTGAAATTTAGACAGAGGGAGAGGCAGCTTTGCCAATTCTTGTAAAGTTATTGCGAGTATCACAACTGTTAATGCTCTCTCTTCAAGCCCCAAATGCTAGCAGCAAGAAATTGCAGAGGATTATTCATTTTTGAGTACACTTTGAGCCCTTCTGATCTCATGGAAAGGTTTGAAGCTGCTTCAGAAATGTAGCCTAAAGAATAAAATAGAAAGTAAATAAAAAATGCAAGGCTTAAAATCTTACGACTTTTAAACAAGTCTGATGTTTCTCCAACTGCATGAATTTTGAAGATGGGATTGGCAATACTGTGCATCATAGCTTTAATCCAGTTGAAGAAAATAGCCCTGTTAGGCATATTACTTGAAATGCAGGAAAGTGCTGTCCTAACTAAGAGTTACCTTCATCTTTTATGTTCAGGTACTGTCCTGATTCAAGACCTTTCTATGTTTACAGTCTGAGCAAGACTGTAAAAAAAGTTACTTACCTTGCAAAATTAGACTCAATTATGTAGACAGAATCCACGCCAGTGCTGAAATTTTATCCACGAACTTTAAACCTAGAACAAAATTTTTACTCCTAAATTAGGAGCTTCTGAGTATTCAGCTTATAATGATAATGTTGCACAAAAATCTTTCTCTCTTAATAATCTTTCATTGCTCTTTCTAGTAACTTCACTAGTAACTAGTCATACTAATTTTTCTGACTTTAGAAGAAAGCAATTTATTTCTAATAATTTATGCAGCAGCTACAGCATGTTTATTACCACACAGTAAGACAGATCTGAAATATGTCAGTGAGCATATTTTGCAAGCCATCTGTAAATACTTCACTGATACAAAATGGCACAATTTTAAACCATCTTCCCAGATTACTGCAGAGTGCAGCTTTCACATTAAAATACAGAGCATATTCTTAGACTCTGTCAAGGCTGCACCTCGATGTAGGCCAGACAAACTGAAAAACCCATCTGATATATTGATTGTCGGAGAAGTTCACTGCATCTGTGCCAGGTCAGGATTGTTAGGACTTTCAAGAAGCACAGTTTTCTTATGTGGAACGGCCCCTGTTCAGTACCCCAGGAAAGCTGCCACTCAGCTACTGCTGCGCTCAGCTGCTTCTGGGCAGGGGTTCTCCTGTCCATGGTTTGAGAGGCATTAACTGTTCAGTTGGTCGATTTCCCAAATTCTTTCAGGATGCCTTCAGCATCATCTGTGAAATAAATGTTCTACAAACTGCCATGCAGTGTGCTAGTCCTCCTTTGAAGGAGGACTCCTGGCAGCTCCTCAGGCTCTCAGTGGAGGCGAAGACTACTTTATTCCTGGATACTGAGCACTTGTAAGCCGTGCTTTAGGGGTAACACCTTATCCTCTATTCTACAACTCTTCCCTTACATGGGTCGTCACTGTTTCCCATTGAAGACAGTAATATTTGTAGTTTGTTTCAGCAATGATGATGGCTAGTAAAGGAGACATACACTGAGATAAAGGTTGATAGTAGAGGTTCTCTGCATTTACACTAACAGACCTGCCCCAGACTTGCACCTCATCCCTCCCCAGGAAATGTCTATGAACATGGACATTTGAAATAGGCCCAGACTGATGCTTGTAGCTACCAGCAGCGAGATATGTGGGATATGATTATTTCTTTTATAGTTGTGCTTGTCCTTCCAGCCTTTGGGAAGCATTATGTTTGTCGGAGGTTAGGCTTGCCCTTATGGACTCAACAAGACCATTTTTATCCCTTTCATAAGCGGGGATATTTGGCAGTGCTTTATATCTCTTTGTTATATGGAGGTGATCAACATCTATAAAAATGGAGACAGAAACAATTTCCCCAGACTGGGCAACATATCAGAATTGTTTATTGCGCTTTATGGTGTCTGAGAAGAATGATTCCAATCAAAATCAAAATGACTCTCAGAAGAATGAAAATAGCTTAGTTCATTTTTGCACAGGAAAAACAAAAATAAACGATAACTGTTAAGCATAACATGGTAATTGCCTGTCTAGTAGCCTATATTCAGAGTGAACTCCCACTGGCTTAACTTTATTTGTCATGAAATTCATTTAACAGGTTTCATCACAAAAATGCTTTAGATAGCAGAAAAGACAAGTCAGGGGACAGTGGTGGCCTCTTAAAAAAAGATTGTACAAAAATATGATAAAACCCCAAAAGACATTAGTAATTTCAAGGGAAATCAAGAGGGGCATTTGTTTGACACTAGAATTAATTATAAATAAAGTGGAATGCAAACAACATAAATGAACCCAAATTTCCTCAACATATATCTCAAAGAGTTAATTATATACAAAACCATACTCTGTGTTTATTCTGTGTGTGCTTGGTATGCTGTAGCTGGAAAATAATAGAACTGCTGCTTGCATAGTAATACCTTTACTTTACTTTATTATTCTTTTTTAAAAAGGTGTGTTTTTTTCAAGTCACCATTTAAGTCCACACTTTTTTAACATTTCATAACTATAAAGCAAGCTTTGAAATACGGATATTTCTGATTTCTTGACTTGGCCCATAAGTAAGGCCTCCGATATTATATTAGATAGCGTGTCAAGCACATTAAAGAACAGCTTCCTCGGGCCTTATCCCAAAGGAAATTTAAGTTCTTTGAGATCTTTGCATTGATTTACAAGGAGAATAAGTCTGGAAATTAGTATCGTTAATATTAAGGAATAATAGAATAAAATAAACAGTAATAATTATGCATGATTACTTAACATAGTTTAGTAATCCACCTATATGGGTTTATGCTATGCCTCTGTTTCTTAAACTACACTGCTTACACTATGTTCACCCTTTTATTGCAGGGCTGGAACAAAGGGGAACAACTTAAAGAGTCACAAATCACTGCTTTCAGAGGATCCTGGTAAGAGATGTTAAACTCTTAACAGAGCTGTTAAGGGGCATCATTTCAGGGCCTCACAATGCATTTTTATAAATACACGTGCACTTATATACGCATCACATGCAGAGAACAAAATGTTTCCAATTCATATGAAAACTCACATTTCATGAGGTCAAAGTGCAGTTAGATAGCACCAGCCCTCAATTAATACACGTTATTCTGGAAATGTTTCCGGAGCACAATTCCTCATCCATACAGAAATCAGGCCTCAGCCTGAGTAACAAAACACCATTCACTGGACTACAGAGCAGGGGATTCAATTGTTCCAACCCAAAAGAGTGAAGATGAGAGAAGGGAGAGCTACAAGTTGTTGGACTTGAAGGAAATATGTGCCCAGCCTATGGCACATGACACTGAACAGCTGCCCATGGAGAGGATTATGATCTATAAATCGTCACCACATTCAGTGGTCCTAACGGTGACCACTATTAGTTTCTTTTTACGCATACTGCATTGAGCAGGTTTGATTGTCCCTCAATAAAGAGCAAGTGATCTGTCTGCCTTTAGCAGTCTGCAATACGGAAAAAACTCTGCCATGCACTTGCAGTTATTTTTCATGGCAGAGAATTAGTATTTAGGGATTCAGATTTATAGGCTTTCCAAATGCATGTTAGAGCAATTTGAAAGGTTATCATCCCCAGCTGCCTGTCCTTTCTATCTGCCAGAGGTTATTGCTCCTACAGCAGAGACAACTGAATGGCTGGCACATTATGTGTACTGTTCATGGCCTGGTGCATCGATTTCAGCTTACGTTATTAACTGGCTGGGCTGTGAGCATAGATGGCAGAACACCTTGACTTATCATCCCTATTGGACTTAGCTGCAGTGGTTCAAGTGTCTAACAGCTCCCTCCCACAGGTGATAGCCAAATCCCACAGGTAACTGAGGACAAAGCCCTCCATCCCACCCATGCAGAGTGCTGAGGGTTGCTATAAAACACTGTTTCCCATGCTGCGTGTCTCACTCTTTGGAAGGTGGTAGGAGAAAGAAGCAAGTGGCTTCCAGTGTCACTGTGTCAGCACAGTCAGATAACCCTGGTAATCAGGAGAGGGCTAGACACATCCAGGTTTAGTGGGCACAGGAGAAGTCAGCCTGAGAAACTTTCCAGTTAGGAGTTCAGGCAGTCAAATTGATAAAACTGGCTATTTGGGAAAAAGCCTGGAGAAGGACTTGGAAAAATCAGTAATAAGCGCTGCAAAGCCTAACTTTTAAGCAGTACACTGAACTGTAGGAACCACACTGTGCACCTGGAAGAAACTCAAGAGGCGCCAAGTCAACTAAAAATCAGAAAGAAATTGCAGTGAGGGACAAGTTCTGAACAGGAAACCCTCCCAGGATGGTCGCTTTCCTAGCCTCACCCTGAGCGTCGCAGCCTGGAACAGGTTGTTTGCGTATTCACTTGAGTGAAGAGGAATGCAGCTTCAACATCCATTCCAGTTCTGCAGGGAAGGGACCGAACAGTTGTCTCCTACATGCCAAAGGGACTAGGTCACCTCGGAAGTGTGCTGTTGTGGAAGGTACATATCCCTTTTGTCTGAATAATATACGGTCTGAGAATGACTAATCTAACATATTTTGGGTACCTAGTTTGTGAATATATCTGGATCTCCTTGGCACACCAGGTGTTTTGAGAATGCCAGACAGCAAGAGGCACTGAAGGGCCATATGGATGCAAATCAGCAGAATTTAAGCACCTTAGGGGTGAGGAAGCAGTTACTCAGAATTTCTGAAATTTTTAATAGTCATTTAATTTTGAAAGTAGACACCTTAATTTGCAAGTAGGATCTTGGTGGATTTGGCCTTTTTGATCTGAAGGTGTTTAAAAATGTATCAGTGAATCAGTGGGAGTTAGGGGCTTTGATGTCTTATGTGCTAGTTTCCATCTGTAAGCATCTGAACACCTTTCTAAGTCTGGGCCACAATGAGTTCTTTGAACCACGCTTAAGTGTGCGGCTTTTCCACAGACAGAAATGACCTTGCTTGAGCAGGGAGGTTTTAGCATGGAGCAAAAAAATGGTGTTAGTAACATCAGAAAGACACTTTGATTTGGGCATTCCTTCACAGAAAATAAAATTATAGAAGATATCCAGGCATTGTTAATTATATTCAACCCATTAAGCACAAGCATCATACAGAGAAAAATCATTTAGGATTGACAGGTTTTTGTATTGCCATCCTTAGTCTTAGCCCATGTTTAAAGTAAATCCCATTGATTTCTGTTGACATTAATGGCCCATTAACAGTTAGATTCGGTAGCTGGCAGACTATGCTTTGCCTGTGCCAATCCCCACCTCCTGCTCATGAAGCTCTTGAGTTCTCTGGATGTTGTTACTAAAGCAGGAGCCAAAGAGTGGAGCACCAGCAACTGCACCAGAACTCACCCTTCCCAGCAGAAACAAGTGCTGCTGCCACAGCTTTATCCTTGGAGATGACAGCAGCATCCCAAAGTCTCATTCTCCAGTCTCCATCTTCCAGCAGCCCAGCCCTGCTCTGTGCCTTCCCTCCAGCCCAGAAGGTACAGCAGCTCGAGGAGGGACTGGCTGTGGGGAAGTGGTGGGACCCTTGTGTCTTGCAGGAGTGGAGGGTGGAGGCGTGTGGCTGCATGGGGCCGGGTGCTGGGATGGGGTGAGTGAGGACTGCGGCTTACGAGTCTAGGGAAGCGGGGAAGTAGACAGGGATCCCGAAAAAAGAGGCATGGTGAAACACGTGGGTGAGGAGGGGAGAAAAAAGTGAAAGAGATTTGCCTGCTCTGCCAGGCTTTCACAGCTCCGTGAAACCTTGCCTTCATCCCACTCAAACTTCATTGACCCCCACTTACCATCATTCCTTTCCTCCAAGAAGCTGAAATCTTCACTGACCCCATCCAGTCCCACACTCACACCTCTGAGGCCATTAATGATTTCTTCCCATCTCCTCAAACCCATTCCTCCCCTCCATCCTAGCCCCTCTGCTCCAACTTCACCAGAGCCCTACAGTCCTCACGTAGCACCTCCCCAGCCTTTCCTCAGCACCCCGGTGGCCTTCCCTACCCAAAGGCCCTGGGGTAGTCAGCCTTGTTTACGTTGTCGGGAGGCCCTGAGTGAGCTCCAACCTCTGCTCCCGGTGGGGAGTGTTTTCTCACCCAGCACGGCCCTTTGAAGTCAGCAGAACTGGTCCTGTGTGTAAGTGCTCACCACGGAGATCAAGGAGTGCATGAACAAATCCAAAGTAATCTGCCCCAGCACTGCCATTTCCCGCACTTCTCCCAGAGCCCAAACAATCAATACACTGCTATGGCTCTGCATTTCCGTGCTCTGCATAGCCGACAAAGATGATTATTCCAGTACTTCAATCTTCTATTTTGCTCTTATCATTCTTTGCCACTGTTCTCGTACAGAGAAGAAACCCACAATAATGACATCCTGTAAAGTTTACATAAGGCAGGTGTTTCTTCTGTATCTTGCCTTTGTGATATTATCTTCTATCCGATATCAGGCTTCAAAGTTAAAAAGTAATGTTTTACTCAGTGATCAGCAAGAATGAGCTTAACTGTACCCTTGTAATAGAAGTTCTTTGAAATTAACCATCCTATTTTGATGAAAATCCTGATTAACAAAATACCCATGTGTATTTTAGATAGGAATATATTCAGTTTTTGAATACCTATCTCATTCTAGTAAATGTTAGCTTTGCTTCAATTAATTTTAGCTTTTTGAGGCAGTGGAAGAGGTTATGGGTTAGAAAGATAGTTTGGCATGGGATCAGATGTAGTGTGATACCCAAGTGAAGGTAACTAGACACAGCATAGCGTGTGTAAATGACAGTGTCACAGAATAAATAACAAGAGAATAAGTCAGTGGAAACTGAAATTAATAAAGAGAAAAATAGACAAAATATAGAAATAAAGCAGAAAATAGAACTTTATTGCAGCTTTCTATTGTAGTAGCCTCACTAGAAATGCATAAATTGATTCCATTTATAAACTCTTTATAAACGGCTCCAGATGAGAAGGAGCAACAATGTAAAATTCATGGTATTTGTGACTGGCCTTTATTGACAAAGAGTAAACAGCCATGACTTCTAATAGAGCTTCTGCTGCTGGCGTAACTTCTCCACAAGAGGCTCATACTAGAACTTCAGACTGCACAATAAATATGTCACAGAAGCTTAAGCGTCTCTTAACATAAAGTGATTATTATATATCCTCGTCTTATTGGTCTCCCAGCTATTCACATTCAGGCTTTGAAGTGCCTGCTTTTATTCCAGCCCTACCATCCTTTTTTCCTCTTCTGAAGTTGCATAGAAGTTGTTCAGGAAATCAGCACCAGCGTCTCTGTGACTGATATGTAAATCAAAAACAAGTGGGAAAATTGTAACAAGCCTTTAGGGAGACGGAGGGGTTCTTTACGGCACTTGCTTGATGCTCGGGCTAAGAGGAGCTATTTCTAAGGCTATCAATTAGGAAGGAATGAATAACTGAGGTTATCAGCATTGGAGTCATTCACTTCAGGACTCTTATTTCAGCTCTCATTGAGGCTGGTAGTTACTGAAACTTGCAGCGGCACAGCAAAGCTTTCCTGCTCTCAGTCCGTTTCTATTGAATTAGGACTCAGAGAACACTACTAGCACGAACTGACTCTCTTGTCAAAGAGGCCTCTTGCAAAGATTAAGGAGCTTGATGTATCTAGATGTCACCTACATATCTCCTAAAGGTATCCTCAGGCGTCCTGAGCTCTGTTTGTAGGTGAGCATAAGCAAGAACTTTAATGTAAGAAGAGTCTTACTTCTTATTTATGCTCACCTACAAAGAGTTTTCCCAGATGCTGAGATTAATTTGCTCTGTTTTGCTAAACGAGTAACAGTGGCATAAGTTTTGTTGGAGAAATAATGAAGTGAAAAATAAAAATCAACAACAATTACACTAATGAACAGTTATATAAAATCCATTCATTAAAAAGCAGGAAATGAAAGGGATTATAACTCTGCAAGAATTTTAAACATGGCAAAGGTGATACAGTGGATAGCTAGATCTGTTATTAGATCACAAACAGTGCCCTACTTGAGAGGAAAATCAGAGAAATAAATTTTTCCTCCTAAAAACGTACCTACAGCAGAACAAAGATCAACATGGGGCTGCATAATAGAGGTTTTACTAGTACCTTTATTTTTTTCCCCCTAAAAATATTACAAAAAAAGTTTGAGGCTGACTAGTTTCCCATCCAGCCACTAATGTGAGAAAATGCCACCTGATCTATACAGAGTTGCTGAAGCAAAGAGTGGAAGGTTATGGTGGAGTCCAATCCAGCACTAAGCAGCCATGAAGAGGAGAATCAAGTAGTTTTATTTGAACCATTTAAAGAAATCAAGCTTTATCATTGCAGTCCCAGATTGATATATAGTTACTTAAAATCAAGAAAATAGCTTATTAAAAGAACAAAAAATGTGGAGGCAAGGTGAAAATTGAAAATGCCTTGGTTCACAGGTGTCTTTTATTTTTATCCCACTTTTCTTTTTCCTTCTTCAGTAGAAAGAATGAAAAGCAAAACCAAACCAAACCCAGAACTGGGAAAAAAAGGTATTTGAATCTGCTATAAGTTAAGGGCCTGACTGAAATTCAAACAAACAAAATTAAAAAGCTGAATCTATTAAGATGGATTATTTGACTGCCGACCACAAAAAGTCTCTGTCAGGTACTCATTCACTTCAGTAGCAGCCAAGCACCATGCAGATAACTTACTAGTTTACTACAACAACAGCAAGAAAAATTGAAAGCAGTGAAATACACAAAATTGAAACTGAATATTTGTTTGCCCATATTTTCCTGGTTTTACAATATAGTTGCCAACTACTGGGGGCCAACCTGACTTTTCTATGGTCACAGATTCACTATTACTTCCCTGCTTTTTTAATAAGTAATTATAACAAATCCCTCCAAACTTTCAAATCATCATTATTGCATTCATGAAAAGTATCTGCAAGTAAAAATATGACAACAGTACCATTGTGTTGAGATTATTTTTCTTGCCAGCTTTGAAGTTGGTTCCTGTCTGAAGCCCTGTGTCCAATTATGTTAGTTCACTAAGAAGCAAATTATCTTGACATTTTATTTTAATAGCCTGACTTTGCTTTGGCCAAACATGAAACACTGAACTTCCAGGGTATGAACTTTCCCCACCAGTGTATGTTTTGGGAACACTGGGCTGAAGAGTGAAATAGAGGGGAAAAAACTGTTGAATCAATACTAGAGTAATAACCGCTTACTGACTGAATCACGTGCTTTCTTAGATAGAAGGATGGAGGAAAAATCTTGCCCTATTCTGTATTCTGATATTTGTAAACAAATAAATTATTCACAGCTTACTCTGGGCCTCTTTCTTGCTCAGACAATGAGCTAGAAGATGCCTATCTTCAGGATACTCACGCCTTGTGAAGCCAGTGGTGCATAACCCTAAGCTATGTAAGAGAAGAAAATGCATTTAGCTTAACAGAAGAAAATACTGCACATGCGATTTTAGTAAAATCCTAGGTATATTTGCATGTCAACTCCTTATCGCTCAGAAACCATATTAATGTGTCTACTCCTGTGGGACCAAGTAGAAATCATCCAGAAGACAGAGACAAGGGTGATCCAATGGGTAAGAAATTGTGCTTCAAAGAGAGATTGAAGGAACTAGCGTCTTTTGTCTAAAGGAACAAATGAAGATGGGTATTTGTCCAGGTGGCATCTCTAGCACATGAGGTTATTGTAATATGAGTTGCTAGAGACTGAGAGGTTGTGTTGTGCCCCAAGAGAAAGAGCTGTCTTTCCTTCCTACTCATCTCCTAGTGGCCACTGTCAAAGAAAAGATATTTGACTAGACGGATACCACCAAGGAAAAGAGGTAATTTTGTGTTCTTACGGGAGACAGAGTAGAACTTGCCCTTGCACACCGTGCTTGTATTTTTATAACCTTGTATAACCTTACAATCCACCACTTCGAAAGTATTTCAGAAAAATTGGTTATTGAAAGAGGGAATGGTGTAGCAAGAAGGCTGAGAGAACTGAGAGGGGACTTTTATCAGCACTATTGCCAGTAGGAGGAAAACAACAAGATTACATACCAAAGGCTTGTGGTTTGTGTTTATACACCTGAGATTTGGAGTCAAAGTATAGGCTATTGCCCATAGTTTTATAAGGCCTCTGTTGCTAGAGGGTTAGACTGTTCATTTTGCTACCAGGATATCTGAGCTAGGCTTTTGAAACATTCTCCATATGCTTTTTTGGTGAGACATAAAAAAGGATCACATTTGGTAGGAGCCATATTAATTTTATAAATACTCAAATACTGTCTGAATTCATTTTAATTAATGAAATGGAGAGTATTTCTGGGTTTCTTTTCGGTCAACAATATACATGTATGAGGAAGGAGGATGTCTAAGAGTTCAGAATTTTGCAAAAACTCTAAAATTCCCCCTGGAAGCATGGGTTTACACCAAAGCAAAGTGAAAGCTCCAAGCAATTTCCTCTGTACTTTTAGAATAGATTTTTTCAATTTAAATGCAATAGTATATGCTAGGAAATGACCAGAGAAGAACATTTACTTGTGCATAGACCAACACAGAAAAATCTAGAGGCCAAGAGAGAGTGCAAATTGTCAATGTTATAAAAATACAGGCATGTATTTAGTAAAAGTGCTGAGCCCCCTACATGAGATCAAGGTAATTCTGTGAAACCCTGCTCTTATGCTACATGGACAAACGGAGTCAGGAAATCTTCATATAATACGTTTCTGCACCGAGGGAGTGAAGTAGCACAGTGTTCTCAGAGAGCGGCAACAGTTCGGTTTTGTGATTTCAGTGTGCTGCTCTGTGGGAAATGTAAAAACTATGCTTTAAAAGTATGAAATAAAGTAAAGGCCAGAGAATTATATCCCCTTAGCCAAGCTGCCAAAAATATTTATGGAACTAAAAATCTCAAGAGCATAAAGCAATTCATACTACGTTGATGTTTGTACTGGGAACTTTCCATAAGTAAATACATGAGAGGGAATAATCACATCCATCCATCTGCTTAGTGGCTGTTCAACCGCGGAAGCTGCTACATGTCAATTATTAATCCTCCTGGGGATAGAAAACCTTTTTTTCTGGAGGGCTATTTTTCTGTTTATTTTTTCTTTTTTTCCCCCGGCTATTAAAAATAATCTTTTTCTTACAGATTTCTTACAGATTTTGACAGTTACATTTTCTTCTCAGTAATGCGTTCCTTTTTCATACAGCTCTACCATCAACCACATTGCCTTTTTCCAATAGGAAGATCAGGATACATGAACCAAATCGTTTTCAACTTATTCAAGTTCCTTTGAGATTCCTACTTCAGTGCCTTTGTTGCAATGATGGCTGTTCCACTGGTAGTCGTTAAGACATTTGAACAGCCATGCTGTTTCTGTTTTTGTTGATCAGGTAGTGATATTTCTTGTTTCTGGCACAGCAACAGACGGGAATGCAGCAAAGCTATTTATAAAAAAAATACGAAGTGTCAAATTTAGATACAACAACAACAAAAAACCCCACCATGGCTACTGGTACGATTACTTAAAAGCTAATCAAGCAAGTGATGTGTAACATCAAAGAGAAATTAACTTCAGTGAAAGGGTGTCATTTTCTGATGCTAGCCACATCAAGAAATAATTTATTTTAGCTGGAATCAAGAAAGGTCGCTTAGTTTTTTGTTGCTGCATGATGCTGCTTTTTACAGGTTGATTTCTGCCAGGATCATCTTCACTACTAATGCCACTGTAATAGCATGGGAGAGTAAATACATAGCATCAAAGAAAAACTTTGCAATAAAGGTACTAATTCAACTTACTGATCAGAATTGTCACACAGTAAAAGCTACTTTAATCACGCCAATCACTGAACGTGACTCATCATGAGCAACTCACCTTTGCAAGTAAATGAATAAACAGACAAAAAAATAAGCTTCATAAAGTATAGTTATAAAATCCTTTACTTAAATTATTTCAGAAAAATGAAGAAAACATCAATAATAAGATTACAAATTTTGATTTTAGTTTAGCCATTAAGTCTTTTTCAAAAGGTAGATAAATAACATTAGGTATATAGCCTGTACAGAAGGTTTGTCTATGCCATATATCAGTGTTTCATTCTATCTTATTACAATATTATTATCTGCTAGTACCTGGAAAGCCAAGTGAACGAGAATCCCATCGTACTGGGTAATGCCATGCAAACGCGCGCACACAGCGGGAGACAGTCCCTGTCTCAGAGACACCACACTCAGCAGACACTTGCTACCAAGTCAGATCGACGACAAAACTGAGAGCAGGGCCCAGGAGCGCCCGCACGAGGTTCCGGTGCTCGCCCTGCCCCAGCCCTGGGGGACCCGGCTGCAGCCACCACTCCTTTCCCACCACGTTCCTCAAGCCCTGGCCTGCAGAGCTGGGCGGCAGGTCGACATCAACATGGAGCTGCAGGACATCGGTTTGCAGAGATCATGAGCGGTGCTATTGCCTAGAGGATTAAAATAAGCATCTTTCCAGATTCACACTGCAGCTCATTCCAGGCTGTTGTCCTCTGGGCTGTCAGTGTTAAAAGTCCAGTAGAAGTTCATGTCAAGCGCTTTAGACATTATAAACTTGGTCAAAATCCTTCATATGTTTCTGGGATCATTTCCAGTTGCTTTGGTAGGTTTTGCATGAGGCTTTACCTGTAATGTTGTATGAGAGAAAAATTTACAATCTTCTCCTTTTTTTATTCTTTTCAAGCATTTTAGTTCCAAGTTTTTTAGCCTTCCTTTCATATCAAAATGCTACTTTCAGTGTGTAGCTTGTGGCTTTCTCTGTCTTCTAAGAAGACTGAAAGTGACTTGAACAACAAAAACATCTGGGGAAGTAGAAAGGGACAGATTTCACTCTTGAACGGGGCTGGTTTAGATCCTGCAGATCTTAAATGAGACTTCTGTCTCTGTAAAGCTGTAAGTATACAAAATTTATATGCAGGCTGGACCTGCACGAGTGTCTACACTTTTGAGAAACAGAATTGTGGACAGTCAGCATCAGCAATTATTTTCTGCATCTGTTTCCCTGCTGTTTCCTTTGCCATAAGTGTCTGCTCTAGAACATAGACACAGAAAATGCTTGCTGAATCCTGAGCACGTAGAACAGCTAATGAACCAGTGAAGGTTTGTCTCTTACTTTATGCTAAAAGGTTTATAAGTTCTTAATGTAGGGCATGCATCATTAAAGAAATATATAAATGACAGTCCGTTGCTCTTTCCTTATTTAAAGATAATCAGCACATTTTATTTAAATAGACAGAATAAATACATTTTATGGATATATTTCCGTCAGTAACATGTGGTATTTTTAATGCCTTTATAGCGTGCTTTTGTCCTTTCCAGGTGGAAAAGGACAGATCCCAGATTTCTGCTGAAGCAAGGGAAAACTAGACATATGGCTTGGTTTATCACAAATTATAATTATTTCAAAGTTATGTGAACATTAACAAATTCTTTCTTTTAAAGAAACTATGAATTTACAGTACCAGAAAATTGCCACAAATATAACATGTTACAAGTTAATAATTATGATATATCATATTTCCAATGGTGTAAAAGTTCTCACAAAAGCTTATGCAATGGCTGCTTTGCAATTCTTTCAGGCTGAAAAACCACAAAACCTCTGAATACAATCCAGGTAAAAAACCCAGGCTTCACCTGCTTCCATGTCAAAAGCAAAGAAATAAAATGCAAATGCATGGCAGTTTCAAAGCACAATCACAAATCAGTCCCTTGCTGGTCAGTTTCCTTAGAAAAATTGGTCAAGAGTTTAGAATCTTTTCAGATATGATCTACATGTCGAGTCTGAAACGAAAATCGAAACCTGACAGATTTTGCCAGGTTTTGAACTGATAACATTTACACTGCTTTGGTGGTTGATAGCTTGGATCTGAGAGCTTCTTGCATCGAAGGAACCGATGCCTTCTAGCCCTGCTCCCTCTGAAGGTCGGGAAAGTGCTTTGGTTTTTTGCTCTGGACTTCAATGAACACCAGCTGTAAAACAGGGATCCAAATCCCGATTCAGACTTCTCCCAAATTCCAAAGTTTTGGTTCTATGGGTGCGTTTGTCCTTTCCAATGCTCTGACACATCAGCTAAGTGTTTTCTTAAATGTAAGTGCCCGGGAACACATCACGTACTGACGGCTCATGCTGAAAGCGGCTCACTGCTTCATAGTGCACCGGTTCCGCAGCCCCTCAGCTCTAATGAGGAAAACCAAGATAATAATGATACTTGCATACCTGTTCAAATACTTTGATGCTTCTTACAATTTACGTGTTTATTAAAAGATAATTACATTTTATGACTTGCCACTTCACAGATAGGTTGCAGTTCTCAGTTTGAAAGATTTAGCAAGCAGAAAACATGAGGAAATAACAGGGAAAGTTTTATGCAGTCTGGAGCTGGTGGATAAGTGTCTGAAAAATTGTATATTTGGAATTTTTCACACTGAAAAGCTTTCTTCAGTCTTTATTATTTTTCAAGAACCTGCCCTGTCTACCTAATGGAGAACTGCAGGATGATGCCTTCATGAAATAACATTTTATTCCGAAGTAACTCCATTTTTTGTGTCTCTCGTGCTGTATCTATCTGACAGTTATTCAGAGAGATATTTGATAGGCCCCTTTTGATGCTGCATGCCCCATCTCACTCATCTTTGACCGTGGCAGGTTTCAGTTCCATTTCTACAAATTAAATAATCGGAACTCTCCCCTGCTGTGCTAGGAGTGGGCCTTTTATTTGCTGTTGCAAAGTCATAATAACAATTTTGCAGAGACAGACTAGTAATAAAAAACATTGTGAAATCTGGACGTTGCATAACATGTTCTGTCTCCAGATGGTGAAGCTAAGTGGTCTGTAAACACTTTCCAGTATTGCTGAGGGAAGGAACGTGGTGAAGAGAAGCAAGGGCTGTGGGTACGAACTACAATTTAAACCCCTGCTTACCATTAACTTCACAGGAGGAATCTTCTCATTGTTCATTCCCAGGTCCATCATTTATGACTTATCATACAAAATAGGATATAAAATTATGAAGCGCTAAACTCTAGACAGAATTAGCTTTTTCACAAGATATCTCTTGCTACTGTGGCACTTGGAGGATCCTATCTTGTGCTGCAGAACAGATCAAAATGCTTCAGCGTGCAGCAAGGTAAAGCAGGTCAGGACTGTCTCTAGAGGATATGGACACATCCAAGTTTCTCATTCTGAAAAGTTAAGGTGTATAGTAAAAATCTGACTCAGTCACCAATCAGGGAAATTCTTTTTTTGCTTTATTTTGTGGCCTTTTAAGTCTATGGGATAAATTTTGAGTTCATATTTTGAGCCCTGAAAAGCTGCAAATACTCTACACAGTTCTGAACACATATAAGTTAAATTAAAGAACTCTGGGTTTATGTGATCTAATGTCACTCTAGATAACAGCATCATTTTTCTCCTCCATTGCTTTCTAATATTGATGTCTTTACACAAGCTCAACCTAGCTGTGGATAAGTATGACAGCAGATTAATTACTGTCATCCAAGATGTAGGTGCGAAAGAAGCATGCAAGAACCAGAAGAAAAATATCCCTTCTCTGTGACCCCCCACCTGAAATCATATTTCTTCTCTTATCAGTCATAGTACCCTCTCCTCGATGCTCCTGAACTGCTGCTGCTGAGTAAGATGTTCCCACAAATCGCTTCAGCTAGTCATTTCTCCAAAGTAATCACCACGTTGTCAGGAGCTGAATCAGTCTGATTATATACTGTGATAGATCAGCACTCTTGCATGATGTAAGGAAAGCGAGAGAGAGTCCTGGCAGTGAGTTATCCCCTTGATCCTGGTGAAAATGAGGTTCCTGTATCTGCCCCTTGTCCATTGGAGAAGTGAACAGGAACCTCAGGGCAGGAATAGCCCCACATCTGCTTCTGCCTTTCAGTAGAAAACACACTCAGCATGGATTTGTGCCTGTGGATCATGTATTATGATCACTGATGTATCATTTCATGTTTACTGTTAAATAGACATCCCAGTCCAAACAAAGTAATGATGCAGCAAGAAGGGAGAAATAATTATTTGTTTTAATTCCCCTCTTATTAGTAGCTTCTCTAGAAAGTGTGAGGCCAGAAGTGTGCTTACCCTTAGTGTTGCATTTAAATCCACCCTTGTCATGAGTGACAGCTCTACAGTCCTGTTTCTGCTGCTGTGACTGCACTTCATTTTATCTGTGGAAAACTCCAGGCGTTTACGTTAGGAGGTACCTGACCTGACTCTCAATCCCCTCCAAGTTACTATTGTGCATTAAATCCAGGGGTTGAGACTCCACCAAAATTCTCAGACCTGGTAAGCTTTAACAGTGTTTCTGTTCACTATCATAGGATGGCAATGTCATCTAAACATAAGTAATGAAAAACAAACTCTCTAATTTAAGAGGAACAGTCTTGGGAGCCTTGCATAGCTGCTGCTTTCATGTTTCTAATACTTATGTCTGCATAAAACAGTGAGAAGAATAAAAGATGAGGGACAGAGTCAATAGAGTTTTACCAGGTTTGTCAAAAGCTCCTTGTCCAAACTTCATTCTTCTAAAAGCAAACTCCTAGACTGCAGTGCTTCTTCCCCTCTCCGCGGCTGCCTTCAGCATGACGTGCTCTGTCACACTGTGGCTTTCCCCTGCCAGCACCGTTTCAAGGAGAGTCATGGCCCAGAGGGCTTGATGTGCATGTGAATGGTGAGTCACGTTTTTAGTGACTATAGATATTTGGGCTCTCACCACCACCTCTGGTGTTGATGCAGGGTGTGCTTCACGAGAGGTTCCAGCAGAGAAAGTTCCCAGCGGAGAGCAAGCAGCCAGCGTTGAGACCCGGCCATAGCACTGGCAACATCCCAGCGCTGGCACCTTGGTACTAGCACAGCAGATCACACTGTGCTGAGCTGGCCTGCCCAAGTTCCAGATGGAGCAGCCCACATGATTTCTTCTAATAGCGGGTGTTCATGCGTACTATGAAATAATGCCTGGGAAAAACTGCTTTTCAGTGCATTTCTGTTGTCTTTCAGCAGGATATTTCAGGTTTTGAAAATCTTTCCCCTTAGATCCTGGGGGGAAAAGTCCAAATATTGTTGTTTGAGGAGAAGAGCACAGCCCCAACACACTCTCGCTCCTGTTCACAGTAGATACCATTTCTCCTTCTGCGTTAAGGCTGTCAGGTTCACCACATGTGAAGAGCATCTGAAAGGAAGATGCTCCACAGGTACGAGGCAGACCTGCAGCACCCCACTTCTGTCCAACTGTGACTCTCCTGCAGTGGAGGTCAGGACTAGACTGAAAAGCCCTCCAGATCAGTCTACTGTAAAAATGATGCTGATTTTCCTTTGAGGGCAGAGCTCAGACCGTGTTTGCAGACAGCCTCCAGTGAATTACTCTTTATTATTTCTATCTTGAAATGTTTGAATTGCTCTGTAATAGAGTCTTGCTGAAAGCTGGCCTCTCCCATTTCTCCAGTTTCTCTGTGATGCTCTTTTAACTGATGCCAAAGCACTAAGCCTAACAGATGATGTTCTTGTAACACTGTGGAGAAAGAAGAGAACAGCACAGCCTTATCGGATGGGGCAACTACTAGGGAAATTCAGGGAATGAAAGCTGTTAAATTAATTGTACCTCTGATTTGGAAGGAAGCAATTTAGGAGTGAGGGAAAGTCAGGAAAGGGAAACCTTACTTAAATATAATTAAGCAGCAAAATAGAACAGGATAGAATATCCTGTTTAGGTATATCTAGCTTATAGACAAGAAACGAAAAGATGCTAGCAACAGAAATAAATACCATAATGACTATAATGAGAAGTGTATTTGCTTGAAATACAAGTGAAAAAATAATGATACCAATTTAATACTGAGTTAAGGGAGATCAGCACAACTCCAATATCTTTTAAAACATACTACTGATAACAACAAGAGAGAAACCTAAACGAGGCCTTTCACAGACCAATGCACTGAACTGCAGTAATTAATATTTATGGAGAGTCTCAAGACTTGTTTCTTATTTACTGGTGTTTATTCTCAGATTTCATAGCGTTGCAGCCTTCTTACCGCCTAGTTCCTTGGCTGCAGTACGTTTTGGATAATTATACTATGCCCACCTAAATACGCCCTGTTCTTTTGCCTCTCTACGGGTATTTTCTCTCATGGATGATCCTGAAGCTAGGTCTGCACAGGAGTCCTTCCTCTGTTCACTTTCTTGGGCTCACTGGGCATCTCTGTAGGCATCTCTGACTTTCAGTTAATTGATTAACAATCAGCAAACACACGTTCTAGTCACATTTCGTTCATTATGAGATGTTGCCATAGGGATAGGTGTTTACAGATGAGTACTACATGCATAGTCTAAGGGCTGGACTTTCTTCAGAAAACACCAGTGCTATAGTTTTTACAGTCATTACCAAGGAGCTATCTCTTTTCAAAACAATATGCTGCAGAAAACCACAGAGGAGGGACCATGATCTTCATTATATGTGACATTTCTGTACATCTGGGACTATTATAATATAAAAATAAGGCTATAGATGCTGTTGACAAATAGTGCTTTTGTCGTGACAAGTTAAAGGAGTTCTGGAAGAAATGAACTGACTGCGTATGATACCACTGACGGTCTACAGCATAGTGTTGACCCTTCAGAAACCACAGGCTCTTTCAAATGTGCATGAAAACATGAGCAATCTGCTGACATATTTGATCTTGAAGTTATTGTATTCCCACTGGGGAAAATATGTAGAGCTTTCTTTTCCAATTCTAATGCTTCGTCTCAGACAAGAAATAGCAAATGCAGCAACCAGTACCATGTTCATATGCACTGTACAAAAGATTAAGATGTTGAACCTTTTGATTGACCTTGTGGCACTCCTGCCATACTGGACTCATTTTACCAATTTAGCAATATTATTGGAATTTATTCAGTGCTTATAACACAATGACAGAGCTCCAAGGAACTTTGCAGCAGCAAAAATGGGTAAAACATGAACTCAGAACAGGTCTGTTATGGAAAAGAGATGTGGATACCACTATTATTTCTTATCTTTGATGTCTTCAGGATGGCATGAAATTGTCTGCTGAGCCTTTGCAATGTCTACTCTCCATCATCTCTCTTTGCAATTAAAACAACTCAATAACCAAGTTGAGGATTTTTTTAGGGGAAGAAGAAAGCAGGCAATTAACACTTAAACCACTGTTTACAACATGAGGAAAGACAATAAAAAATTCTGCTCCAGCTTTTGTGTTGCAGGAGTAGAACTACCTCTGAGATACAAAGGTAGTTCTTACAATAACAGAGACATTTGTCTAACACCCTAGTGAAAGCCTTTTTTATTTCAGTCCTCGCTTTCAGGATCTGAACTGTTCGTTCGGCTTGCTGCATGCTACACCAAATCTGCCCATATCTGTCCCAGAGCAGCTACTTCACAGTGGTGGAAGATGTCCTATATGTAGCCTATGAAAAATATCTGGTAACCTTTTAAATGTGAGATTTAGTATTAAATCGTTATGAAGATACTGTGAAGAATTGCAAGTCTTGTGAAGAATGCTGTATTTTTCACGGTTCAGAAAAATTATGTTTCCATGGCATTCACACCCTCGTTTTGCTGATTGCTTTTGTACTGTCCAGAGGTGCTGCATCACACTTAGAAATAATCAAATCTCAATTCACTTGCTGAATCATAAAGGCAGGGGAAACATTTTTTTTTAAAGAAACATAGGGATGAAACACCATTGAAAGGTGTAAGATACAATCATATGCTCCAACAAAACAAAACAACTTGTGTGGCATTTTTCTCTCAGAAATGTGAAAAAATATCAAAAAAAAAAAGTTTGAGATTGACCCAAAATACATTGTGTAACTTAAAAGGAAACAGTTTATTTCCTTCTGAACAGATTATTTTACTTTTGGTTGTATGTTTTTCTATTTTGTCTTTAATATATATTCATTGCAAAATAACATATGACATTTCCAAGGTGAAAAAATTTGTTTCAATACATTTGAAACAGAAAGTCTCAAGACTTTTTAAAAAAATTCCTTCTCTGTGGCCAGAACAGTTTGTTAACTTTACTCTAAATTCTTAAAAGCTTTGGTCACCTGAAATGACATTTTTGTCTATATTTCCTGGTCAGTGAAAAGTATTGTCCAGACCTTCCATGCCTTTCATTTTTAGTGGATTTATTTTTTAGTCAAAATGTGCACTCTAACAAGTAAAACAATTTGCTAAATATCCTTTATAATGCATGAGATACCATAGCAATTTCTTTGCTGTCATACAGTTGTCAAGTTTCAACCAGCTGTGGTTCTACAACCTCTTATCACATGAGAAACTAGAAATATGTTTGCAGACACATCCTCAAAGTAGGCAGTGTACAGTTCAAACAAGGAATTCAAAAGAGGTACCGAAATATATGTGAAGACAAAACGTGCTTAAACACAAGTACAACTCGGCGTACCCCAACCATCACCATAGCTGTTCTGACCACATACACTTTGCTAGAGCAAACACTGACGTCATTTGCTGTTTGGATCCCTCTGAAATCAACATGGATTTCTCCCTTGACTTCATGAGACTCAGGTTTTTACCTCCTATATACGACAAAGTCACAGGATCATTTAGCATGGCAGGGATTTCACCTGCCATAATTTCACCTATAATGTCAGGGATTTCACATACAATGGAAAAATGGGGTCATCTGACTGTAAATTATGATATTGCACGAGGAACAGTGACAGAACACTCAGTAAATCCAGGTGGAAAGAATACTAATGGCTCAGAAACATGAAAGGTCAAAAATCTTTATTCAAATACAAACTGTCATTCCAACAGTTACTCTTGAATTTTTATATTTGCTTAGCATGTATGCTTTTCTCTTGGCTTTGGTAAGCAGAATGCTGTATTAGTGTTCCTGCAATGACATATGCATGTGCATATAGTTGAAGTAATCTCACCAAATAAATGCTCAAAACAGCTTTGCAATACAGCTTCATGACTTATTCATGAGGCATGCTGCTTGCAAATGAGACCACAAATAACACACACCAAAGGAACTTTCTTCTGAATCACTTCTAGTGGTGCCTAATAACTTATACACAAAGCTGCATATAAACATATGTTTTATATTATAATTGGTTTTGTACCAAACTATTTCTAGGTGAGTCATATAATGAGCAATAGCAAAATACTTATCCCAAGCTTCACATTTTTCTACTGTGTGCTCCTGGAGATACATTGACTATGGTTTTGCTCTAGGGATCTGTTTCTTTCTTCAGAGTCAGACTATAACTGTGACGTTTTCATGGGGAAGATAAGTTCAAATTTCCATCCTTCTTCCAAATTTCCATCCAAATTCTTTACAGAACAGTTACACAGTGCTTGGGCTGATTTTATGTATAAAATGTATATATTTTTTACATTCTTCTGTCAAATACAGGACTACAAATGTAGTGCCAAAAAACCCCCAAATATTTGTTGTCAACTGCTTCTAGTTGTCAACTGCATTTCTATTATGGTGATAGCTGAGGATTTCTTGTTACAATAGCTTTTCAGGAAGTCATCTTTCTTTAAGCATATGCCCATAACTGCAGACTTTTAAAGCCAGGCAGCATTAGTGTTTCATCTGCATAAAAAAAATAAGCCTCATAAGGAAGCAAAGGCTAGCTAAGGATTGTTCTTAAAAGAAATAGTATTTTCTTACACATGCATTTTTTAAAACTCCTCCTCTTTATAAGTGACTTCTTAGCATCCAGTTCAAGGTTACAAATAATAGTGAGCATTGATAACCTGGATTCTTTGGAAATAGCAGCAAGTTAAAGGTAAATAATTTTGCTTTTATGCAATACATTTTTTCTATGTTTAATCCAAAATAATTTTGAAATAATTATTTCATGTGCAAAATGATTCAGCAGGTAACTCCCCATGTCTGTTTACATGTCCATATGATAATATTCAGATAACTTATTGCTGGAACAGTTTTTCCCTTTCTATATCTTTTTCATCAGTAGCCATTATTAGTCTGTTATCGTACCGTGTCGTAAAAATACAAAATATTTTCTAAGTAAGGTATTCCTCCTTGGAGAGAGAAGGTCTAAATTCAAAAAGTCATTAACATTGCACCATGTGATTTCCATGTCCCCCTTCCCCTGGAACAGACCTGCATAAGGTACCACAGCCCCCTGCATGATGTTGGCAGAGGTTTGTGCTCCTAAGAACTGGAGTCATGGAAGCCATGGAAGTTCAGGCGGGCCTCAGGAGTAAGCAGGTACAGCAACGTAAGGAGAGAGAAGCATCTGGTGAGAATTCTTGACCATAAGTTGTGGCATGAGAGGACGTGTCAAGTACTTTCATTAAGGAAACTAGAGACACTGATTAAGACACTCTTTTTGGAGATGGAAGGCCTCCTTTCAGCCCTCACTTTGCTTAAGTTAGCCTCAAGACTAGCCATAGGCCCACACGTGCCAGCAGAACATCTTTACACCTACGCTTTTCGGGCAGTGAGAGTAAATGTTCTCAGTTGTTGGTGCTGGAGATTCATTTAGTCAGGGGCTTGAACATGACTCTGTGGTCTACAGACTCAATCTCTTCCTTGCAGACTCTTTTTTTTTTTTTTTTTTTTTTTTTAAGTCTGACTCAATGCGTATTTAGTCACTAATGGAAAGTTAACAATCTACAGCAGAAAACATTGTGATTGCCTCCTCTTAGCCCAATAATCCCTGGTGATTGCAGTGTTTCACTAATTTCTAAGAAAACTGCATCCAACTCCTTATTTTATATCAGACAAAATGGAGCTGTAAAAACAAGATTTTTCACCTCCTGAGTCCTCTAGCCACTGAGGGTTAGCAAAAACACAATAGCTGCATGAAGAAGGCCTTGCCCCTGATATCTTTTATGTGAATTATAGCCTCGTCTGAGAACATCTGGCTGACCTGACCACTGGAGATGAGATAGGTCTAAGCTGCTTGGCCTAAGTCACTCAAGTATATACTTCTGATCTGTCCAGTTTTCAAAACATAAACCTGGTGACTGCTACTGAAGAGCAACTATCATTCCATACTAACTGTCTTCAAGAACTGATATCTCCAGCCCTTGTCACCCAAGAAATGTCATGACCAGGAGACAGGCTTGAATAAAGGATAATGATGAAAATGTTCGTTCAAAATCTATGTGAAAGGATTTTGGTACTTGTGCATAATACAGTAGAAACAGATGGGAACCATTGTAAACATAAGACAGAATTTTTTCCATATCACTTGTTATTAAATGCTAACTAATCTTTTAGGGCAACGAAAGGAAAAAAGTCTTAGTCTGAGTGATTTTAATATCATTCAGCATTGGGTTATCATTTTTCAACATTCTCAAGCATTTTCATTGCTTACAAATAATATTTACTTTCTGTGGCTCTTATTTTCCTTTGTTGTGGTTGTTCTTGCTGCTTCTGTAGCTGAAAGGTCAGTGACATTTAGTATTACAATTATTTGTACTTCCAACAAACTAAAACCGTGCCATATGTAAAATCTGCTCCCCTAGGCTTAATGCGCTAGGTGATCTGGTGTACAAAAGTCATTCATTTTGAACTACTATCAGGTGATAAAGTCATCCTACAAGGAAATATTTATTCAAGTTTAGCAACAGAGAAGGGAGGAGGTCTGCACAGCATCACATGAATTTATTTAGATTGTGGGAACTCACTTCACCTTTGCCTTTGTGAAAAATAATTTCCTCTGTCAACACTGGGACTGCTTTAGTGCTACAGATCAAGACTGGATAAGTCTTACCTTCAATGAGAGCTTCCAACAGTAGCAGCTCAGCAGGATGAATCCAACTATAAACAGAAATATAGTGCATTTGTTACAGAACATAAAAAGACTGTTTCTTGATTGGCATTTCAGTATTTGCCGAGTTCGTGATTTAATGTAGCTTAAGTTCTTTTTTTTTTTTTTTGGTAAAGTCCAGGTTTTGTTGTCAGACAACTTAGCACAGGTGCTTGTTCCAGTTGATTGGCTGATTTTCTGCTCAAATCCAGATGCACCTTTTAACAGAAGTTTAATTAAGCCAGCATGACAGAAGCAAAGGGCAAATGGTCATTTTGTGGCAATTAAAGCAACAGGAGAAAATATTCAGAATATAAATATTCAGAACGTAGATATTGTGAATGACATTTTCAAGTAACAGGCAATGGATTTTGGTATCAACACTGGGCTATCTTTAGAAAAAGAGAGCAGGTCAGAGCCGCGCAGAGCTGCCCTAGCAACACAACGCATTGCTGATTCCTGTCAGCAGCTGAACACCTTTTCATGCATAAAGTGGGATGGCTAGTCAGGGAAATGGGGAATAAACAGGAACGTGATTGAAAGGAAAACAAAATACAAGATTTTTTTCTGATTCTACTGTTATTAAATGAGTAATAAGAAGTGTATATAGCAAATATTAGTAGCCTAAAACAGGAAAATGATCAAGAACAAGTACCTAGTTTCTTCCTACACTTTTTCTTCCTTGATAAAGCATTACACCACAATCCCTGCAGCACTACCTTCCAGGATATTAATTGAAAATATTTAAGGAAACAATATCTCATATCTGATAGCAAAAGAATACCATGCATTCAAAATAAATGTCTGGTCCTCTGTACTGGAGAGGCTAACGTTTTCGTGGTTTTGCATAAAATCTGCCTTTCTCCTTAACACTGTGCAAATGTGTATGTTTTTTGTCAATCTACAACTGCTTCAAATATCAAATAGGAACTACAACAACTTGTAAGGATATGTCTTTCACACCCAAACTAGATAGGTGGAACCACAGCCATTACTCCCAGGTAAAACATTTTTCTATCAATCAGAAACATCTCTGAAGTTCTTCGGAATATGTAAGTAGTGGGAGATAGAAAAATCTATTAAAATAGTTCAGTGGAATTAAGACCTTTTAGAAACAATAAGAATGGGTGCAAAACAATCAAAAAACTAAAACTCATGAGAGAAGTTATCCATTGAAGACTATGCAAGAAAAGTCACACAAATTGGCATGAATCAGCCTATTCTCCCTCTTACCTCACAACTGAAATATATTTTCTTTAAACTTTTCCTTCCTCCAGAGTGTATGAAATAAAATCAGGTGAAGGTCAATATCATGAGAGTCTCAATGCTGGAAAAACAGTTTTGCAGCTCTGGGATTTACATCACACAAGACCTGGCCAGAAGTTTTTTTCATTCACTGGGAGTGAATTATGCCTTTAAGAGTACTCCCGTATTGTACTCAAGAGATGAAATTGCACTGGATGTAGACAAGTAGGCAAGTTTTATTCAAGTATTTTAGTTAATACCACAAATACAGCCAGGGCATCATGGTTTTCAGTGTGTTTTGCAGAAGGTCCCTTGGAGCTGCAGATATTTGGTGCGTAATGGCAGCTACATTTCATTTCACAAGCCAGGTTTAGCATTCCTCATTCATCACATATTAACAGTGGCAAAACCTCCACTTGGAGTCCACTGCAAATCCACTTGCTGAGACAAAACAATATCATTATTGCAGGAGGCTCCAGAAACCCACGTTGAACTCTAACCCATGCTGCTGTTTCTCCAACACATCACAAGTATTTACTTAGCACGTTACTTGGGTCCTGCCTGGCTAGAGCAGCTCTCTGATACAATGCTGGGGAGCAGAAGGAGGAATACAGATGTATATGGTAAGGTTGTGTGAAGTTAACCATGATAATGGACTCCAGTAACTTACAGGGCAAGGGGGAAGTCCTAACCCCAGCAAAAACAGAGTGCGTGGTGACTGGAAGAGGTACAGGAATCCTGCTCATGCATTCGTAGGTCACTGGAGGAGAGTGGCAGGACTTGGCTCAATACATGTGCTACCTTTAAAAGGTCCTGATTTAGCTCAGAAGTCAGACCATGTTAGCTTTAAGATGTAAACGTAATTTTAATTTGAAAGATGCCTCTTCTCACTTGTAACCTGGCTCTTTCCTGTATACTAAGTCTAAGAAGGTTGTAAGTTTTTTTGTTGGTTTTTTTTTTTTTTTTTCAAAAACAGGAAATACATAATAGATGGTGGCTCCATGAGCAATTACATTATTATTGAATAATTTTATTAAGGGCCAAACCCAGGAACATTAGCCCTTGCAACAAGTAAGGATTGGTCACATCTAATTCATCATCCCAAAAACAACCAAGGAAATTATGTCAGCAATTAAAAATTAATGCAGTCTACAGATAAAATTAAAAGGGAAAATTAATGAGTGGGGACTGAATCCTCAGGTGATTTCTTTCAATACACTCTCCCTGCAGTAAATAGGAATTCACTGATGGTCCTCAAATGAGAGTAAAGGCTTCCAAACGCACTGTTTTTCAGCCATATTACATAGATAAGTTATCATTTACTCCTGTTACACACCTCTGATTTTAATAACCCCAGTTAGCTCGGAAGGTGTCACAGAGGATAATGCTTGTGAACCAGCAGACACAGTTACTATCTCTGCCGTAGCCGTTGATTTGCTAGCTGGCCACGGGCAGAGTAACCTTATCTTCTGCTGTCTGGATTTTATCAGCTGTCTTGTGAGGATAATAAAATAGTTGGGAGCTGCAAATAAAGTGTTATTGTATGCATTATATTACCTCTTATAAGCCGCAGGTCTGTCAAAAACTACAGGGCATTTACGTAATAGAAGTTCTGTCGTTTCACTAGCTCCTGTGGAGGAAAAAGGAATCTCAGCAGTAGCTTTCTCTGGGCTTGGGATGTTTTCCCAAGCCTGCTCCAGCAGAATTCCAGAACCGCTGCATCAGCCGCCTTGTCTAGCCCTGGGTTCTGGATGTGGGCACAGCCATGCTGACATCCTCAAGTGTCTGCTGCACGTGTGGAGTGGTTCTTCCCATAGCTGATACCGCAGGGGTTTCCACACCAAAAGGCATGAACACTTACTTCTATTAGCTTTCACAAGGTGCAGGTATATTCCCACCGAGTATAAGTTTTATACCACAGGTTTTCCAACCACCCCAACTCAAGAGTAAAAGAGCGTAACTATCTTTGTAGTGAAATATGGTGTGGACATAACTGAATTAGAGTCACATCAAACTTCCAGCCAGCATGGTTTAGTGCAGCACTACGTGTATTTATCTGCTGAAAACCAGGAGCAGTTTAACGTTAGGTCCAAACTGCCATAGCTGCAGCCCACTGTCTCTGCCCTCAGCCTGAGTTTCAAGTTTGACTTGCAGATAGCCAGTTTTAGAAACACATGGGTCAAGCATAGTCATGGCCTAAGAACTCCGGCAATTCAGTCCCAGACACCTTCTTTTAAGCAACCAACATCAAACAGCAGCTCACCTAGGGGTGTCTGTAGCTGAAGGCACAGGGAACATTGCCAAGTCCTGTGAAATTGTCCAGAGGGAGAGGATGTCAGCTGGAGCTGTTGATGTGATGAGGGGAGATATGCAAATGTACTCAGAGATTTTAGGCCCACGTGGAGGCAGACTCTCATGGCTGCCTGGCTGACTGCATCTCCAGGGTTGCAGGCTCTCTGTTGCAGCTGCTCTGGAAAGCATCTCTTCAGCAACCTAATTAGCCTTACCCTGATGGATGATAAGGGGAAAAGCAGACAACTTTTGCTTTGCATTTTTCCAGGGTAGGAAGCTGTGCTATTCTTCCTCTTGCTTCTGCCCCTTGTCTGTGAAAAGAAAATGAAAAACCTGGGAGGTGAGGCTGGTTTTACGCGCTGACCTGACTAAGGCAGGTTTTAGCAAGTAGTAGGCACATGTAGCAGTGGGACTGATGTGCGGGCAAGGAGCCACCACAATGTTAACCGCTGTGAGTGGGCGTGTGGGCAGGAGGGAGTGCTCCCGCTTCAAGATAGAACCAAAACCCCTTTTCTCTATGAATTTAGGATCCTTTGTGACACTGGGCCCCTTTCCGTGTGGTGTGTTTGGGGAAGGGGGTAATTAAAAAACTATAAGACAGACCAAGAAACACTGCTGGTCTTAAGGGCTGGCTTCATGATGTTGTGAGGGGAGCACCTCCGTGCTGCCTCTTCTCATTCTTGAGGCTGACAACTCTGCTGGAGATGTGCTGCCTTGGTGCAGACAGTCAAGCCCAAGTAGGTGGCTGCTGTGACAAGTCCTCTTCTCTCAGATTGCTGTGGCACCCATAGCAGACAGTGCCCAGCAGGCTGGAGTAGCAGGGTGCTGTGGGAGGAAGGGGTCCTGCAGAGCCTGCTGGGATGCAGATGAAAAAGACGACAGTCACTTGCAGTAGGTCTGGATGTGGTTTTAGATATAAGAGGTATAGCAAATACAGGTAGCTGGGAGTGGTATGTTCCTGACACTGCTGTGAATAGCTCGTGATTAAACTTTCTCAGCAAGCTTACAGCATCAAATGCTTTTTCCTGTGATTTATTCAGAGCCTATAAAGAACTCGAGGCTTAATCAGAATTGGTTAGTGCCCCTTCTTTCTTGATTGACACTGAAGTCAAAGCAAGGACTCTTCTGTCTCCAGCAAAAATGAGCTTTCAGCTCACGTCCACCTCTCTGAAGTCTGTTCTGGGAGTGGAGAGGGAGCAGTCTCTTCCCTGTTAATCATTTTGTTAGTTTTCTATTTGGGCAGACTAAGTGTTATCTCACAGGTGACCCAGGGGCAGCCAGTAGCACTGTTCCCTGTGTTCTACAGAGGGAACAGATCCTTGCTATTGGGCAAAATTTAGGGCATAATACAGCTTTTCCTATAATTGTTTCATAAATAGATTCTGGTGTTCTAATAGATAATGTTAAAGCAGAAAGAGCTGTTTGTGTGCCTGCTGACTAAATAGTTTTAGGTTAAAATCATCATGGAGAATGAGAGGAAGGAAGCTGTATGTCTTAAAGTCTTACTACATGCCATTAAATTAACCAAAAGAAAACCCCACTTACAAGTGTTACTGACAACAATCTGTAGCAGTTTTTAAACAAAAGAGGATCTTATAGTGGGAAATAATGGGAAATATTTCTGGTAAATTTGACTCTTCCTTTTACTGATGAATGAAACTTTTACTTGCAAAAATTATATTAAGTAACATTTTACCAAAAAAAGAGAGTTGAAAGAAAGGAGTGAAAATTGAATTTTGGCTGCAGAATTGTTATTTTAGTAAGGCTTGAATAAGATTTTTACTTTGCTGCACCCACCATTTCATAAACTTGTTTATTGTAAGCAATCATGTAATGCCAAAAATGTAAAGGGTTTGCCAAAACTGGCTCCTGTTGTAGATTACCATCATTGCAGCTATATAAAACAAAAGCTCACAGAGGTAATTAAAAGGTCAGTTTCTGCCTATGTCTGGCAGCAGGCAAGTCACAGAGTCAAAACTGTCTCTTGGTACAAGAGGCATCCCACTGAATTCAACAGAACTGATTTCATTGAGAACAACACAGTAACTTGATTCACAAGTGCACGCAAATTTGTATGAGAAATCCAAGACAGAATGTAGACTTACAGAAATGTAAGCAATTTTGGATTGATATAGACACTTCTGTGCTTTAAATTCTTAAAATGATGAGGTAGCACCTACAAAGGAAAACAAGCCATGGTATACTTTGATGTCATTAACTTTCACATCATTTTCACCTGCACCCAGGCCCTTCTGCTCTGTTGGGTTCGAAGCGTGAACCAAGTGCACCGCATTCGCCACTGTCTGAGAGGGGTGTTGACCCTGACAGCATGGCTTTCTGGTGAGAACACTCAGGATGTTTCAGTGTCACTTTATTCTGAATCGCAAAAGGTTATTGTTAATAACGTATGGTACGTAATTGATGTTAACTGTGTGAGTCTTAGTCAGAGGCTTCTCATGCAGTGCTTGGACATCATTTGTTTGGTGAAGTGGAAATAACCTGTGCATGTGAACTCAATTATATTCTTGCTCCTATTGACAACAAAACCAGTTTAAACAAAATGAAGAAAAAACAATCAGATGTGATGTGGGAAAGCAAATGTAAAATTTGTTTTGGGAGATTTACTGGGGTGATAGGGGTAAGGAAGAAGAAAATCTCCTTTCTGACTGGCCTGTAATGGGAATGTTTGCAATCATAAGACAGCAGGTCCAATCCTCGTGTTATCTCATCCAACTGAATGAGAATTTTAATTCTCTGATCAAATGTATGTACTTCACACTGGAACCCACACTGGCTTGTAGACCTAGCCTGTTTAGTCGTGCTTCATATGGAGCCACTCCCTGATGTCCCAGTTCACCTGTGCTGTGATTTTGTTTGCATACAGGAAGATTGACTGCAGTGAGATTAATATTGCCTGTATATGATTACCCTTTATTCAAGCACAAGTCCCACTGAAGATAATAGGAAATGGAGAGATGAATCCTATATATCTATACATGTATTTATCCTAATTTCTAGCCTACAATCATACCTTCGGGATTAGATGGATGTCTGATGTATCTTCCTAGAAACCAGCTCTGCATCCTTAAAATGTGAAATTCTTTTTTCTTTCATTTTCCAGTCGTTGCTCTGCCAGAATAATGGCAGCTAAACCATAAATCATGTTGGATTTTTTGGAGTTATGGTACCATGAAATGTCAGCCCATATAGTTTCAAAACACTGTGTGGGGGATTAAGCACACAGTAACATTAGTTCTGATAGATTTCACAACCAACACTCACACAGTACTCTGAAAATGTGTAAGAAAATCTGAAGAGTTCAGTATTAAAACCTAGTTGATGGCCAGAAACAGTAATAGCTGTAAGCATTAAATTAGAAAAGGTGCTTTGTCCACTCGTCTGTGATTTTTCTGATATCAAAGTAAAATGACTGGCTAAACTCAGGGACCCAGTGACATTTTAGGTTCCCTTGAGTGTCTAAGACATCTGGAAGGAGCTGGCAGGTATGACATACAACATATGGGAGACCTACACCCTTCTGCAGTGACAGCTGTATGTCAGGTAGGATACCCTAGGCATTTAAAGTGGCATTGGATGGCTAACTGGGAAGCTATGTCCTGTCCCTTAAATCCTGTATTTTTCCATCAATTCATTTTCCATTAGCTGTGATTCAGAGGTGTTAGAACAGAGAGTAATTAGCTGAGAGTTATTGTTTGTCCTTCAAAGGTAGGAGATAGCTCAGATACATTGTGGAAGTCTGACAGACACCTGATTTAATTCAGCCTTTGAAAAGTGACACCAAATGTTATCAACAAAGCTGAAAGGATATATGGTTGGCTATGCTAAGGGTGTGAAGTCCAGTTACTTGGGTCTACTGGGTACGCATATTACAGAGAGGATGATCAAGGCGGACTAATAGAGCTTGGCTGGGCTGTATGTGGGCTAGATCTCAAGGCTGATTTGCCGCAGGGGTATTTTGTTAAGAAGACTGCAAGATCAGGCTGTACCAACAGAACTGCTTTAATGAACTTAATGTAGAAGTTATATAAATGGTTATTTAACCAACTAAAATGTAGTTGGGGGAACACATAGTTAACAAAATGTTTGCAAAATAAATTAAGTGGGAGTATAAAACAACATGCCTGAGGGGTTAATTCTTTGGGGTGACTTTCCCGGGATAACATATTTAGCAGCTATTCATTAGAAAAGAGTAACCATCTGTTTAATATTTTTGCTGGTTAGTGTTCCTTTGACTGTATTAATTTTATGCCTTATTTGGTTTGGGTTTTTTCTGTCCCAGTTGTAAAAGCTCACAGTAATAGCTTTCAGGTAGATGTCCAGATATGCAAAAGGAATAGCTGCACAATTTCCCCTGGCTCGATACCCAAATATTTCCCATTCAAAAGGAAATGCGATTTAGTAAAATAGAACTCTAATTTAAAAACTGGTCAATTTTCAAATATAAGAGAGGGCTCATCTATCTAATTTAAGCTTGCAATCTCTTTCTTTTGGTAATGTTTTCTAGTCATGATTCAAGTACATTTATCATTATACTATTTAGATAACTGTTAGATTGTTAGATAAGATTCTGACCTAGAGGCTGTGAAAGTCAGTAAAGTCTCTCACATTACTTCGGTGGGCAGTATATCACACTATGATTTACTTAGCACCAAGCAGGGTTATTATCTGTTATCTGATCTGTTGGGTATGATAGGGCATTGGCAGCGATGATGTGTAGGAATATATCTGTTTTCCTTTTATTTATGGGCTGAATGTCCATCAGTTACCAGAGCTTAAACTTGTCCATGTAAGGTGAGCTTCAGTAACTGTTTTCCAAGGGTATGTAGACACTCCATGATAAGTGTAAAGACCACTGGAATTAAGAGGTTTTTAAAGATAAATTGCTAGGTAGTGTCTGTTTGGTCATGATAAACCTGTTAAGCCATCGAAATTGAGCATAATGACTCTGTAACTAAGAAAAACTTCTCTAGGATTCTTAACTTCTTCTAGGATTCTCAATTTTTTTCAAACAATACTACAAAGATCTCCCAAATCCTGAATCTGTGGATTCACTAAGTGTTTCAGATTGAAATAGAATCAGCTCTTTTGTATTACTTTTCTAATCTGTTCATCAAAATTCAAGCCAGAGTAAACCTTCTTCTATAGTAATCTCGTTTATTCTTGCAAACTCACACTCTCCTGCTGCAATTTGAAATGAAGCATGAGGATTGCTGGAGTTATCATGTCTCTTTCACTGAAACAGCTGCTACCAGAAGAGGTTGTAGCTCTTTGAATCATGTTATCTATAGCACTAATGGCATTAGGTACAGCCATACAGGTCACAAGTCGGTCATTTATGACCTTCCGTCATTTATCTAGAGGCACTAGATGTAATGATACTCAGAATAAGGGAGTTACCGAAGTGAGTAAGTAGCTTCGAAACGACCACAGCTCTATCAGGGTTGGGGACACTTCTATAAGCTTTATAGATCACAACTTGATTTTCCAAGTACCAAATGGACAGAGTCTGCCATTGCTGAGAATAGAACCTGACAATGTGTTTTACAGAACAGCTGACACCTTCCAGCCTAAGCGACAGAAGAATTTTCAGGGTTGTTCAGATCTTATATAAAAAGACCAACAGTCTGCTGTAATTATAGATATTAAAATTGCTACTACAGGCAACTTTGAAAATAACATCATTTAAAGCACTAACTGCATTCTTCATGACAGTCATCTATGGTACGTGAAACACAGACTAGACACAATAAGAAAAATTAATGTTAGAGGTCATGGCTAAGACAGGTCACCACATACATAACTCAAACATTTTCAAAATAGTTCATTCTTTCATATCATTGCTTTTGGACATGTGTTTAACAGTAATCAGTTTTCAATATGTGCCAGTATTTAACAATTTGTATTTGCCAAGAGTTTTAAATATCTAAGTTAGTATGGCTCCTCAGAGGGCATTTTATAAAGAAGTGGAGTAGGAATGGTGCTAAAGACTGCCAACAAGTTGTCGTCTGTCACTAAGGGCTAATTCGTCAAAGTTCATTGTGCATGTTTTGCACAATGCTCCTCTGGACCCTGACTGTTCCTAGAATATTAAGTGTGTTGTTGTCACCTATTTCATGGACAGAAATTCAAGCAAGTATGCTAAAGAGAATAAAATGCTTTTCTCTGTGTGTTTAAACAATTCTCAGATATGCAGTAATTGGCTTTCATACCTTTCCTCAGCCTTTTTTGAAGGGACCTTTAGCGACACCATGGGAAGGCTCAGGTCTCTTTCCATTAAAACCTTTACCTGTAGCACGGATTACATTCAGGTTGCTTTTGTTTTGTTTAACTCCAAAAATGAGTGGGCAAGACCAGCTTCTCAGGCTTTCTAAAAGGCAGTTAGGACTCAAACTTTAAAACTTTAAGCTTTTTGAATTCTGTTTTACAGTTATTTTATCTCATTGCTACTTGAAGAGGAGGCAATGAATTTTATCTGTTAAATAATGAATGTGCAGTAATGGAACATATTCCAAAGGTTTTAACAGTTCATTCACAGTTAATGGCAGAGAAAGCACAAGGAAAGAGAAATGCATCTGTCAAGATGTAATATTGAAAGAATACATTATCATTATAGATTATAATATTAAAATAATAGATTATTGTCAAACATCCTAGCCAAGTTAAGTATCTCATAACTTTACTGCAGCTGAGACTGTAACCATTCTAATCACAGCAGAGGAGTAGTTAACTGCAATTTGTGAGAGTGAAACACAGTTTCACCAGCAAGCAATTACAGGAGGTATTTCAGGATGGAGAGACTGTAGATACATGACACTGCTATTTTTTGCCATAGGCTGTCTAGCCTGAAGGACTGGGAATACCATTTCTGGGTTCAAGTGCTTGTGTCGGCTGCATGACGACTCTGCATTGACCCAAAGACCACCATACCCTCCTGCCCCATTTTCAGACAGGCTGAGTAGGGCAACCAAGGAGCTGAGAGTTTTTATGTCCTTATAGAACTCCTTCCTTGGGCTGCTTTATTCAAACACCTTTAGCTCACACAAAAAGATTCGGCAGGTAGGAGATACACAGCTTAAATGCATACAGTAATTATTTATTACCAAATGTGAACAAAAGACTGCTGAGATTTAATGAGCTAGTAGGCTAAGCATTAGTATGCTCACCACCTCCAGTAGGATCCCCAGAGGCTTTCTGCTGGTCAGGCAGGTATCGGTCAGGAGGATGGTCAGGCTCTACTTCTCCCAGACACAAATCCTTGATGTTGCTGAGTTGCCATCTTCCACCAACTGTTTTCTCTCCTTTAGAATTTCATACCTCTCCATTCTAGTGGTTTGTCTCTTGAATTCTTGAGCTACTCATGATCATCTTCTTACCAACCCTACCTGTTTGAAATTTTACTTTTTTTATGGCTTTGCAGAGAGTCACAAAGCTCCCTTGTGTCTTAACATTTTCCTTAGAAGTCCGAGCCAAGCATACACAGCTGGGATCCACTGGAGCGAGGGCCATGGGTCCCCAGAGCATAGCTGAACCCGGACCAGAGTGAGTATTGCAGAGGGTATTGCATAGAGTTGATCACACCCTACAGCATGGATACAATCCCTGAAACCCATCAGATCTTTACCTTAATATTTAGAAGAGTCAGAATTTCACCTGTGGAACAGAGAAATGCATCGCCCGATCTTTATTCGCACTCTTGACCAAAGGACCTTAACAGGAATAAGTGTGTGAGATGAAAGACAGAACACTTAAACCTCTCTGCCTCTGTAAGCACACAGTGTACATTTCTAATCTTGAACGCTGATACATTCTGAGAAATTCTGACAAATCATTTTTTTTACTATCCAAAATACATCTTCACTTCAGAATGCTTTCTTTTCAGTTGCACATTTAAATAACTTCTGTTTCTTTCATACATTTTGCTGTAGCTAGTGAAGATTGTTTTTTGAAAAGATTAGCAAACAGTTATTGTAATCTCCATGCCACAGTGCATGGAACAAAAAAAGGACATGCAAATTTAGGGGCAGGGAAGGACCTAAAAGAAATTACAATGTTATTCTCTTTTTCTGTGTTACTTAGTGGTAATGCACTATTCATCAGTTCTCAGGCTAGATCAGTTCCTGCATTTTTAAAATATCTGGTAGTTTACTAAATAGATTATGTATGAAGACATCTGGACTATTGAGATCTTTCTGATAGTTTACGAAAACTGCAGCCTCTGTATTCATAGGTGCTTCTCCAGAAAATTTAATCAGAAATTGAAGTCACTCTGTTTCTTGGCAAAATGTGTGCCGTGTTTCCATGCATCTAAATGCATAATGCAAACAATAGGATGGTGATCTAGCAACAGTGATTGTGTAGGTAGAACTAATACAAACAGAAATTTATTTACCCAGAAGATTCTTCTCCCTGATACCTCATATCCCACTCCCCTGTGTTCCCTTCCCATCTATAGCTCTGAATTTGTGAGAGTTATCCAAGTATGCAAGCCACTGCAGGATTTATTTTCTGTGTTACTATCTTTCAAGGCTTGTGTTTATACGTAAGAAAATATTATGTATGCTTTGTGACAGAACTTGAACCTGCAATATACTGGGTGGTAGAAGGGAGGAATTGGGGCTCTCATTGTTTTTTTTAACTTTTTTAAAAGTTGAAATATTAGAACCTCTGTTATGTCCTAAAGTATGAAAGAGCAATATCTTATGTTGTACAGTGTCCAGTTCAAACTTTTCATCAGTAATGTCCTTTTCTTTCAGTGTTAGGTCATGAAACATATTTCAGCATGAATTTTTAATTTGCAAGTTTTGGTTGATTGACTTACTGCAAACCATGCAGCACTGAAGAGAACAAGGACTGAAAAGAAGCAAGGACTGAGACAGCAGGTAGCTTTTTTCCTCCTTCTTTTCTAAGCTGCAGAGAATGCTATTGGTTCTGTAAAAATCCTGCTGGAGACAGTGCATTGTCCTGTGCTCCCTAAATGAGATTACCTTCTTTCACCTATCTGTCTCAAGGAAATACTCTCTTCTAGTGTTCACTAAGAACATGAAATTATTTTTTTCTTCTTTCATTGCAATTTATTTTATACATAAACTTCTCCCTGCCCCTAGTCCTGCCTACCCTACCATCCAGAAAACCCAACGCTATGACATCCTTATCCCCCCCAAAACAGACAAAGATCTGAGGATGAACCTTGCCGCATGCAGGGCAACTGTCAGCAATACAAATGCTCACAGAAAGCTCCCTCCAACTCTGTGTAAGAGCAACGAAACTATTTTCATTAGCCTCATCAGGAATTAGGTCATGTCTGCTGTCTTTACTAGAACCAAAAAAGGAAACGCTTCCTAATATAGGGAAATTTTCATCACAAATGATGTGACTTTCAAGATCACTAATAGGCAAAGAAATATCTGAGGTAAGAGTAAGTGAAGCCTTGAAAAGAAATGCAGACAGCTACCCTAGCAACTCTCTTGCACATATTTGATAATACTTCAGATCTGATAGCATTTCTGTCTCCTGTCAAGTGCTTAAGTCTCTGAATGTCAAGGAAAAAAAAAAGTGCATTTTACTAAATAGCTGTGGTACAGTGCTGAGCATCACTGATCTAAGTAATATAATCAGATGCATATATTTATAAGGATATATTATTGTGTTCCAGTAGCTGCTGGGGTGTTTTCACAATGATTTTCAATAGAGAAAAGATTACTTTTATGCCCACCTTTTAAAAAGGCCAGAAGTACTGTCCAGGGCACTCAAGTCTTGGCGAGATCACCTAGAGTCCATGTTCAGTGGTGGGTCCAAGAAGGTTGTTGAGGAATTGGAGAGTGTCCAGCAGAGTGCTGTGAGAGACCCTAGAGCACCTGACCAGAGAGGAGGGGTTGAGGGAGTTGGGCTTTGTTCATTTGGAGACAAGGAGACCAATGTAGAAGAGGAAGTGGAGTAGTGTCCCTAGTTGCTTGGGGCAGCATTACAAAGAAAATGGATCCAAACTCCCCAGAAAATGGATCCTGGTATTGGCAAAGGCCAGAACAATCGGCAGTGTGCATAAGTTGCAATTTGGGAGGTGCAGACTGCATGTTAGGAAAATCTTCATTGCAGCACTAGAACAGGATGCCAATGTGGCTGTAAAAATCTGTACCTAGATTCAGATATGTCTTCAGACATGTCTAGAAGAAGCCACACCTGACCTTATCTAGTCTGGGACTAATCCTGTTTCAAGCAAGAGGCTGGACTTGATGACCTCCAGAGCTCCCTTCCAACCAACATTTCTATGAGAACAGAAGCGTAAGAAACTGCAGTATGTGTCTGGTATGGTCCCAAGTTCTGTAAATAGTATCTGGTATGGTTCATGCTACTTTCTACAAGCCTTGGTAGAAATTCTGATTCAAGCACTCTGTAACCACGTCAGAAGATGATGTCTACCCCAGTTGGAGTGAGGAAGCATGCCGAGATCAAAAGACCAGAATACCTTCAACTTTTTCTCTAGGGATCCTGCTTTAAAAGATCATTCCCTTTAAACAGATACCCAACCTAGATGGCATCATATATTATAACTAGCCAGCTTGGATATATAGTGGAGAAAGTGAAGGAGCTTTGAAAGATTTCTACTCTCTGATTGTGAGGAGTGACCTCTAAGGAACAGAGCTCAATATAACTTGGCCTTTCCCTTTCTGATTGATGACTTTCCTACTGTGAGAGAAATCTGTAGTTGTTAGCAAGACTGTCATGACTGCTTGCAAGGTCCAGTTCTCTGTTTACTGAACTATGGTTGTTTTTCTTTTTAATTCATAGAGGCTATTTTGCTAATAAGAAATTGGCAGCCTGATAAATTAACTGCAGCATTTCTCTTTCTATCTGCTATGAGGTTGCGATACGTGTTTCAAATCGTGTTCCCTGGGCTGTAAAGTATTTTCTTTCTCACTGAAAGGCCCACCTTCAACAAAGACAAAACCCAAGCAGAAAGTGTCAAAGAATATGGTTATGAATTATTTCCAGCATAATAATCAAGACTTGACAAGCTATTAAAAACTCATTAAAATAAGATGACTGTGGTAAAAGCCACCTGACCATACCACGTGATCCATTTGCAAGTACAAATTTAAGAGTAAAAAAAGAGAAAATTGCAAATGAACATATTTGACAGATGGAGGTACATGGATGTCTTATTTCAGACATTCTTAGTCATTGCAAAAACACGGGAATGCAGCCTGACTCCTTTTCAGTGCTTGAGTATAAAGGGTCTTCAGAGCAAGTCTGAGGAGAGGAGCAAATTATTCATAGCATCGTCAGCATTCTAAATTAAAACAAAACTCTAAAATGTATTTTCACAATGGAGTAGGTAATTTCAGAAGTATACCTCATAAGTAGACCATGACAATTTCTGACAAGTGAATTTCCTTCCTCTGCCCAGCTAGTGATGGCATCTCTCTTTGTCACCTTCGGTTAACTCCTCCAGCTTGGTCACAGATTTAAAAATACACCTTCTCAGACTTCCTATCCCTGGTGACCCATTCTAGCTCCTGACTGATTTTTGTTGTTGTTTTCAGTATTCTTTTGGTGCAATTCTGCTTTTTTTATTTAGCAATCATCACTCTATATCTAGCATACCACAGCTTTTCCTCTTACGAAGACCTAGATGACCTCTTCTCTTCAAGCGCCTCTACTACTTATTTCCACTTGCTGCCTCACTAGCTGTGGTGTTTGCTCCCTCCAGAGCACATGACCCCTCCAGCTGCCTTCCCCTCTGCTGAAACTGATCTCACGTATGCTCTGACACCTTCTTCCTAGCCAAGCCTCACAACTGATCATCTTCCCGTACCCTCTTTGTGTCTCTCAGTATCTGGAAGACCACGGACATCTTAGCTTCCCTGGTCTTTTCCACTCCTCATTCTCCTCTTGCTGCTCTTTCAGTGCGTCCTCCAAAGGGCTCTTTTCCACTAACCAACAGGAAGGTAACTTCTGTTACAAGCAGCCACTGGGTTTTGCATATTCTTTTAAACACGGACTTTTGCTAAATTCCTAATTTTCAATTTCTTTTGTCTTAATGCTGTAGAGTTGTTTCTAACTGGTTAATCTAGATTGTCTGTTGTTATGAATGTCAGAAGGAAAAACTGGAGACTGTAACAACAGTGGTAATTTTGCAATCAATAAAATGCATGTTTTGCCTCAGCCACCAATTTTATCTTTCATAATTTACCTTCTGCCTCAGAAAAATGCTCAGCCAGTAGCTTTCATCCAGTTTTCATTGTTTGCTCTTTAATATTCTCTGCATCGTGAGTAGCATCTCTGAGGTTATTCATTTCTCTACCTGCTTCCTGGCCATGATCAGAAGCTATTCGCTTATCTCAACTTGATGCAGATAGGGACAGAAATTCATTCCTCTTCTTAGGAACTCTTCCCATATAGATGGGAGCAGCGGTATGTACAGACATCCCCACTGATACAGTGGGAGAGTGCTGAGAAGGAGATCCTGTTGTACATGTATTTGCAGAGCCACATGTCATTTTGTCACACAAGCCAGTGTTCCACTCCTGATGATTTCTGGAATGTACCGGATGCTGTAGGCAAGACCTCTCTGATGTCGCTCAGTGAGTGATATAGGATAGCATGGTCCAACTGGAAGACACCAGGCTGAATCCTGGCTTCAGGCTAGCTCTGTCTGCAGCAAGTACATGGCTCCTTGAAGCCAGGATCAGATTTAGACTGGCCCGGACCAGGATTAAAGTAGTCTCTGGGATGCTCGAGATCATTTAGTGCTTGTTCTTCATTCTGCCACTTTCATGGGGAATGGGGTGGGGAGAGATTTTTTTTTTTGTGTGCCCTAGAGCCAGAAGGGGCCACCTTGCCTGCAACAGGTATGTGGTGCACTTTGTGCCACATCTGCTTATTCTCCCAGCAGGTGTCTTCAGGCTGGGACTCGGCCACTGGTGTAAAGCTCTCACTTTGATAGACAGGAGAAGGCTCACCAGGGTTGCAGTAGTGGAGCCATGCCAACCTCCAACAAGATGAATGTGGCCCTGCAAGTGTCTTGGGACTAGTAAGTATATGAGGCAACATCAGCACACAAAGGGTAAATAGGTGAAATAACAGTTCAGTGCAGAGTAATAAAGACAAACCGTATTCCATTTTCTTCTTCTGCATTTTTGTTGGGGTTTTTTATGGTCTGTTTGCTGTTTAGTGATTTTATGAGCAGCCCTCCAAGGTTTATAATACTCTTTTTTCCAGTGTGGGTGGATCTATTTCCACCTAATTTTGAATGTTGCCTTTTAATCACAAATGCCATTCAGCTGTGCTCAGTTTAAGCTCTGTGCAAATCCCTCAGATATACCAGAACAACTTGTTTGTTTAAAGTGAAATCCCTGAGAACTCTGCGAGGTGGAAATCTCTGTGGAATGAGGTCTTTGCTCTGGATTTCCTGTAGTGCTGGGGAAAACACTCCCAGTTCTGACTAGCAAACAGCAAATAGGGAAAGACTGGCACAGATCTCTTATCTTTCAAACCTTAGGAGCTCATGCTGACTGTAAAGACACCTTGGACTGGAGGCCAGGAGGGGGATAAAGTTGACAAACAAAGGTGGAGGGAAAGCAGAAAAGATGAGCACCACAAACTCCTTGTCATTCAATGCCAACTTTATATTTCTACTTAGCACACAGTATCCTAGGGGTACACAGAACCTTTTCCAGCTGGTTGCAGGCTAATCTCGTTCTTGTAGACCAATTTGAGGGCTGATTCAGGTAATGCGGCTGGGAAGTTGCAGGTTCAAAAGCCAGGAGACACCATGCACAGAGACTATACGTACAAACTCTTTGTTCATTGGTGTTTGTGTTGAGCTTGCTGCAATAAAAAGAAAAGATGTTGAGATAAAACTGAATGCAGGAGAAGCTTTGTTGTTGCTTTCAATACAGTTAAGATTTCATTTGGTCAGAATCGGTCATCTGTGCATTAGAGGAATAGCACCAAAAAAACCTGTACACAACAACTGAACTTGCTGTTTATTGCTAGGGTGCTGATATACACCTTAAAATACAGAAGGGATACAAATCCACATATTATACCCAACAGCATCAATAACAATGGATTGGATGGGGGGCAATTTGGTGTCACTGAGTTGCTGATATTACGTGCAATTGAATGAGACAGTCTTCCTCTGCTTCCACCTTCAGGAAACTTCCCGGAAGACTTCCGGTTCTGATGGCTAGGCTCCCTTCTCTATTTTCCCCACTTTTATTTGTGACTAGTTTATACCCATCTGTTCTTATGTTAAGATCACCTTTCAGTTCAAGTAATTCGTCTCCCCATGGTGTGGTAGACATGTCCCATGCTTGTTAGGCTCATGACCTGGCTTCTCTGTCCTTCTGGTCATCCTGCCTTCTGTTCCATTCAGAGTTGCTTATTGAACGTGGTGGCAAGAATTGTATGCATTTCCCTAGTGCTTTCTATCATGGTACAAATACCTGCACATACATCTAGCCTTCATGCACTAGATCCCAGGCAAAAAAAAATAGCCCCCATAATTGCTCCTCTCCAGCAATTTATCCCTTGCCCTGTAACACCCATTTATGTGCACACCATGGAAACCTGAAGTGGGTAGTGCTGACTACAAAGGGTTAGAGCAGGCTGGAACAAGCTGGGAGAGAGGTGCAGCAAGGTGCGTTATAGCAGAGCAACAGTGCTGAGGATTGTCATGTTGTCTGTCAATACCCGGCTGCCCCTTTCTCTTGGTAGGCATGCTGATGCACCCTGCAACTGCACTGGCATGCATCACCCCAGTTTCTCATGTTCAGCCTGTGATTACTTGGCTTTTCCTTTCCAGTGTTTCCAACAGGTAACAGTGTATGTATAACAAAAAAATCCTTTTTCAGTCTTGTTACACTTTATATAAGAATAATGCCAAAAACTTTATCTTCCTCTTCACCCCCACTTCTTGTCTGGCAAGCTGTTTTCCAGCTCTTAATGTCAAGGATCCAAAATTCTGTAGAGTATGATTAACCAATATAATATCCTCGCATCTTACTGGCTTTTCTCTGTGAACATCCATGTGCCTTTCATACATTTTTTAGGAGGATGAATTCTATTATTTATATATAGTCAAAAATATTGAAGCCTTAAGACTTCTGCTTCTAAAGTCACAGAAGTATGGCAGCTGATCTATAAAGCAATGCTTGCCTTTTTCCCTCTTAGCTCTTGCTGTTTTCTGTTGCTGGCAGGTTTTTCAAATCAATTTTGGAAAGAAGATAAGACAGGACCTATTAAAAGATAATATTAAATATCCCTCACTTTAGTTTTCGTAGTCTTTCAGGGAGAAGGAAAAGGATAAGCAGATTCCTTTGCTCGAGGCCAGATCTGTTTTCCTTGCCTGGGATTTCTGAAAGAAAAGCCAATAAAGCTTTAATTTTGCACCTATATCAGTGGACTGGAGATTTGACAGTGGCATTGATTGCAAGGAGAGAAAGTGAGAACTCAAACAGCAGCTGTCTTATATTTCTGGATCTTCTTGAGGAACTTAGTCAGTGTTGGCAAGAGGTTATGAGATCTTAATATCAGTGCCATAAAAGTAATACAAGCTAGAAAGGATAAGTTAAACTAGACAGAACTAAACTAGCTAGGATCAAATAAATAGACCAGGGTAGATTAAATTATATAAACAAGGAAAGATTAGGTTGGGAGGACTGGATTAGGTGGAGTAGATAGCTCTGAAAGAGCTACTTCTTAGTAATTTGAGGGATATTCTACGGTTTTTATAAAGTTAACAAAAATAAATCTTTTACTCTGAGTTGCTAAGGTGCTACAGCCATGACAAAGACTAATGACATCCTAGAATAAAGAAGGGGAAGCATTTCCAGTAAAGGGTGCCCATTAAAAACACTGTAGAAAGCTCTGGTGAAACCTTATCTGAAATATGGGTACTATACTTGTCATTCAAAACATTAATTCAGTCTGGAATAAATGCAGAGAAAAGTAAGTATGGAGAGGAGGGAAATTCCAAATCTTGTTTATTAGAAGATAGAATTGCCTTTCATTCACCGCTGTAGGGGAAATAAATATCAACTAGCAGAATAATGAAGCAGGATCTTTCAAGAAAAAGATATAGCTTATATATGACAGCAACACAGAGGTTGTCTTATGTCTCCTGGGAGACCCAGCCTAATATTCTTCTATTTGATTTTTAACAAACTGGCTTATTTTTCCATGGAGATCACCATTTTCCATGGTCACAAAGTTTGAAATAGCTGTATGCTGAAATATAATGAAAACTTGCTGGAGGAAGGAATCAGGATTTGGCCCAGGTTAAACAGAAGATACTCAAAACCTTGCCAAGTTAGACACACCATCACAATCTAACACAGGTCATAGGTAGGTTCTTTTCCTACATTTTTCTGTCCAAATTCCACAGGTTTATTTGGTGGACATTTTCATCAGTCATACTCTTAACCAAAAGAGTGACCTTTTTTATTAATGTACTATATCTGAACTTTTTCCTGCAGTTAGTTTCCTCGGTTCAGCAATTTTAATGAATTTTTCTAATGAAGAAAAATTAAAGAACAAAGCTGGCAGAAATAAAGTCAATAAATACGTTATACCAGCCATGGGCGCCTGTATTTTTTATGAACTTCATTATGAACAAGGGTTAACACACTAAGCTCAGTGCAGCATGTGTTCACCAAAATCTAAACAAATTCTTGGAAGCTGGCACTTCCGCGGCTGCTCATGTTGGCACTAACGTACTTTGCATTAGTTTGCCACAGCTGGAGATCTTGATTCCCAAACGTGAAAAGAATCAAACTGATTTTCCTCCCCTTCTTCCCTTTCTTCCTTTTTTCTTTCCTTCCTACTTATAAGCCCATTTGAATCACAGTGTAAAATTGTGGACCAGCAGAAAAATGTTGGCTGTGGAATATGAGGTATACAGACCATTGCACATAAAATTAGACAATCAATTGTTAATCCATTGTTAATATGGAAGCCAGATTGAAATGTATGTGTACACAGAGGACTGAGAGACTATGCATCCAGTATTTAGAGTCTCCAGGGGTGATACCGAAATGGCTGACTTCTCGGCATCTGAGTATCAGATCTCAACAAAGCATTTAAGCTTTAAGCTTTTTCCTGAAATAAATTAGGCACCTAAATAAAAGTTAAGACTACAGATGTTGTATTGAATCTGGGCCATGGTGTACTTTTTTCCTTCATCCTTAGTGTTGCTGAGGATGACAGGGCAGAAGGCTCTCACTGAGATCTTTTCCAGTCCCGTCAAATGCTTGAAGAAACATTGAAAACTACTGTGCAGTAGAAAACTACTGCAGAATCAGTTCTTTAGTCTCTGTTTGAGGATAAAATGGGTGAAGGACAGCTAGGAGAGGATGAAAGAGACAAATAACAAACATGGGGCTGGTACCTTTGCAAGTTGCATGCAATGGATGTATGGAATGGTGCTTGCAATACCTGTAATCATGCTAACTAAAAAATGTCAGAGGAAGAGCTATTTGCTATTCTACAGATAAAAAGAGCTTCTTCTTTTATTCAAGTGTGTGTAATGACAGTAATAATAATAATAATTTGACATACATTATGACAATGGAATTTTCTGTACTGTGTCCCCATTATTTTGTTCAGATCATATCTGTTGCCAGCCAAAGAATTTAGTGACCCTACCCTATAGTTGCAGCTCCTGTTGACACTAGATAGAAGACATCTCCAGAGCAGAAAGTCCATGCTTCCCCAGCTCCTCCCTTTCTGGCAGGAGTCCCTTCACCCTTCTGCAAAGACCAGAGGCGGGGAAGCTGTGAGTACCCCTCTGACAGCCCTTCTGACAGAGGCAGAGAGGAACCGCGCTTCTAGGACCCAAGACCAAGATTCATTTAACATCTCTTTGGCAGGCACTGGGTAACCAGAGCTCCTGCACATGAAACTGCCATTTTTGCTTATTTTAAGGAATACTCAACACTTGCAGGGACCTACCCCCAAGTTTGTAACTTTTGCTTTAAAGATCTCACAGTTTACAGAGATTATAACTTCTGTTCCATTAATGATATGGATTTTTGTCACACTGATGTGGCAGACAAATGCGTGTTCTTTTTGCCTCAATCAGGTAAAGGTTTATCTTAGACTTATGAGAAAGCCACAGTATAAAGATACATCCTAAATCTGTTCCTCAGCTTTATCTTGGCCCAGCATATGGCAGTGTACTTTTAGATTGGCTAATCAGAATTCCTCAGGCATTTTGTCCCGTCTAATACCAAAATCATTAATGTTATGTCTGTAAGATACTCTGCAGATCTGTTGTCACTGAGCACACATTAGCTATACGGCTGCCTGCACGTAGTGAGAAACAACAGTACATTAATTTCATTTGCAAGATTTTTTCCCAGACACACATTCATCTCATCTGATCTACGTTTCTTGCTGAGCTTTTCCAATGCTAGAGGTTTCATAAGCAATAATTCTAATATAGCTACTTTTTTGGTAGGAAAATTTAAAGTATGAATATTAAGATGCAAATTATGCTGAAGACTGGGATCACAAGTACACTCCAAAAAACAAAATAAAGTTTCACCTTTCTGCCAAGAAAACAGTTGTTTCAATAGCCTACTTAATTAGATGTTACTAAGCTATTAAATTATGGATTAATTTGCATATATATTCCCCCTGCCAAACTGGTATATGCATAGCTACATACATTCTCACATACCTATATAAAGCATGCACCTACATGAGGATGCAGATGTGTAAAATTGGTGGAATCTGGACACATTATCTAATATTTTAAGCTGAACAGAAACAAGCCTTCTACCTTGGAAATGTCTTAAAATTTGTATTCCATAAGCATTCCATAAGATCCATAAGATCAACCAGTCTACAAATATTTCCCTTTTACTTTCCCGCAGAACCCTGGAGCACCCTGCAGCAGTGTCAGGTTCAAAAATTGAATTTGTGGCTCACTGCTAAGCTGTGAATTGTGCACCTTGAAGCTCTTCCCCAGGCTCAGGGCTTCCTGATCACAGAGAGCTGCTCCTTGGAAAGGAAGAGGGCAATAGCACACACGTGCTCATAGTTGTTCATACTAAGTTGCTGTTCTCAATTTATTGATTCCAGGCTGCCTTCTAAGCCAAGAAGCTGAATGAAGTAATTTCGTAACATTGCCTTAGCTAAAATCCAGCCAGATCGAAGATAAAAAATCAAAAGTTGCTGAGATCAGCCTAATGTGTTAAATTGTGTTGTATAAACTCACGTATCTTCCTGCTTGCAGAAAGTCTGTTACAATACTGATGGACAGGACCAGATCGTAACTGGTTCTGGCACCATTTAGAAAAGAAGGAGGAGAAATTTTTTATGAGTGCCAAGGAAGGACACACTTATAATCCCTTATCCATCAGGTAGAGATGAGGCTAAGGAATTGTGTTTCCTCTACAGAGGGCTAGCAGGACACTTGACTGAATATTATTACCAAGTAAAAGGTTAAGGTGGCCTTTATACCTCCCTCTGATGCAAGACATGCTATAAGAAGTGCATCTTTCAAGCAGCGTCTCTAAAATACTGTGGTCCTTTACCACAAATAGCTTACAAATAGACTTCGGAGGCACTGGGAGTCCACTGGAAGTCAATAGGCTCCATGACAGTCATTTCCTCTGAAAGTCTGGGAATAGTTTTCAATGGTACTTTGCAGAAAGGAAAGATCGGAAAACAATTGTGAATATTACACAGATTATAACTATGCACATAAACCCACATTTACACATCCAAGTACCTTCCTTTATATATTCAAGCATGCTCAAATTTTATAAATGAACAAAATGGATTTCCTTTAAAAGACTGGCATTCTTTCTTCAGCCAGCTTGCTAAATTAAACCCAGCTTACTAAGAGCAAGGCAATTATCTCTATCAAAAGGCATTAAATTTGAAAAGAACTGAATCAGACACTCTTAGATTAATGTGGAAATGCAATAGGAGCTTATAAACTTTGCTCAAACATAAGGCCAAAATAAAAAGAGCGCTGTTGATGTTCATCCCTCAAAGTGTATCTGTAACAATTGAAAAGCAAAGCAAAGTGTGATCTAAAACACTTTGTGTCATGTAGTTGCCATCTACCATTTGCCAAACACGTTTGCAAATTAACCATCATATATTGATCCCAAAGAAATAGCTACGTGGGAAAAAAGACGTCTCTTCAGGGAACTCTGCAATGAACTTCAGTGAAATGATTGTTTAATCCTTCGCTGAAATGAATCTTGCAAAAAATAATTCAAGCATAGATTTTTTAAATGCCAAGTTACCAATTATAATAGTTTAGTTTCAAAAAAGTCTGTTTTGCTAAATGCAAGTTCGTGATTAAGTAAAAAAATCAGGAGGGAAATCATCAGGGCAAAGGAACAATGTGTAAAAAATATAGTAGGTATGTCAGTGTGTGGTTAATTACATGCCAATATAATGTAACCAATGTATGGTTAATTACATTACTTACCACAGTTCTTACATTCCTGCAATAAATTTAAGATTCTAATTATTCTGTTAAGTAAATAATTTTCAAAAACCCTGACAGAAGAGGCAAATTCTTATTTTGATTATATTTTAATCAGCCTAATGATATTTCCTTTTCACATCATTAAGCAATAATTCATGGTGCAGTGCAAGTGATTCAGATTAATTCTAAGACTATCAAAATAATTTACCTATTTTGAACATGATACACGCTCCTGTGTCTTGGAAGCAGAGAAGTGAGTTTCTTTCCGATCTCTTAAATGCAATTTCTAATCTGATTTTGGTTTCCACCTCCCTGTATGCTCCCCATACACCTCCTCTAGAGTTACACTGACAACAAGATTGCTGAGAATTCACCTTTATGAATGAGAGCTAACGGCATGTGCTGCCTTGAAAACTGGATGAAAACAGATGCTCTCAGGAAACTGATCTTTACTCACAGACTATGGCCTGGAAAGGCAAAACGTTTCTGTCACATAATGGGACTCAATGTGCGGAGACTGAAGAGTGTAAGAGGGGTTGGGGCTACCCGCAGTACCTGCAGCCCTGGCTGGCTCACCTGCTTCAAAAACACAGGCTGAGGAAGGGTTACATTGAAGGGTTACATTACTTAAGGAATAACGCTCAGGGAAAAAGTCAATATACGCAGGGGAAAAAAATGCAAAGAAGAGTCTGAAAGACCTGCAGTCACTGCAATTTATAATTTTCGTGTTCAGTCAGAGACATTTTTCAAGGGTAGAAGTAATGTCTGGAAACACCTTGACCATGTAAGGAAAAATCACTGAAGCTGCTTGCAAGCAAAAAAGAAATAACATTCAGTAAGCGCAGTTCATTTCGTCTCCGCGGGAGCGTGGGTTGCCCCCTTTGCTCCCTGTGGGATGTCTCCCCTGCAGTATGCTCTTTTGGCAAGCACGGTGAATCAGCAATCAAGGCATATGTGCTGGTGAGAGTTGCTACGCTCTTTTTGAGAGGTACAGTTGGCTGCTCCTGGAAGTCCTCTTCAGCACAGAGTGGCAGAATGGCTGGAATCAGATGGGACGTCCAGAGACTGTCTGCCTGGTCCAGCTCACCTTTTGGCTGTGCGCTTTTAACGGTCACCATACAGACCACATATACCTGTAGCACACTTCTAACACTTATTAAAAATTTATCTATCTTTTATAAACTATTTATAGATCAACTCCCAGTACAAAGTGTAGCCAAAAATCCAACCTTTTTCTGACTGGAAGCCCAGCTCTAAGAACATGGCCCCAGAGGTACGTACAGCGCACCTGGGTCCTGGGCTCAAGCCAAGGGCAGGTGAAACACCCTTCAACCGACCCGAACGCGCTGGAACACTCAACCTCTGGATCTCAGCAGGAGGAAAGCCTGGCAACAGAACACATCCACTCTACAGTCTAACTGACCTGCAGTGCAAGATTAATATTTTACTAGCGAATTTAACAGCATATTATGCTTAATTGACTTTACAGAAACACATTGGAGTGGTGCTTCATGTGAACAGTTAAAATAAAGGCACTTCCTAGATTCCTAGATTGCCTATTTTGTGCCCCTGATACATAAGTTTGGTTAAAATTTTGGCTGATTTTGCCAGAATGAGTCATAGCAATACCAAAAATGTATTAATTGATTTAATTTCATTTTACATCACTAAAAAGCCTATCTGTGACACAGCCTGGTTTTAAATCTCCAGCACTGGGAGTGTAGAGGAGCAGAGTTATTTGATTATGGATGGGTCTGCAGACTGCAGTTTCCTAGGGTTACATATTTCATGCTTTCTATGTCCCGTGGTGTCTCCCCAGGGACAGTGCTGTGGAACACTGCTTCCCTAAAGGAAGCACTGCAGCTGGATATTTGTACTTCATTCTGCTGGAATAATAGTTTCTGTTTGTTCAAAACATTATGTTTTCTTTGTTCTGATTACTATTGAAGCGTACTTTAGTAGTTTACTGACCCTTTTAATAGGCAAGAATTTAATCTTTTAGCAAGAAAGGAAGCCTGGTATTGTACAAAAGTGAGTGTACACTTGTACGTGCAATAAAATAAGACCCCACCACCCTCAGCGTCTATTCCTGTTTAATTATTGTTCCACACAGAGACTGCTGGGGTAGGATTAACTTCCAAAAATTATCAGCAAGAGAGAAAATTCACAGCAGGCATGTTTGTTATGTTTATTTGTATTTATACAGCTGTATCTGAAAATCCTATCACTTAGTGATTTCATTTTCGCAAGAGACATAAATCCCTTTTGAATTCATCTTCTATAGCTTTCACTGAATAGGAGAAGAATAACACACACTTTTTTTTCAATCTCACCAAACATTCGGTTCAGTTAAATTGCACATCGTAAGTATCTCCTCCACTCAGACTCCACAGTTCCCCGGCATTCTTTGTTCACCTTCTCTCTTGGTTATCTCTTATGCAGTGCATCATGAAGACAGAAACATCCTCCAGGCTTTGGGCTGATACATGCAGTTATTGCTCTTAGATGGATGGGTGTGAATTCCCCTTAAAGTTGTACAAAACCATTATGGGAGACAGAAGGGTAATCAACACTTTTCCCTCTGTCCACACCTTTCCCCAGATGTCAATTATTCCATGGGAAGGAGAGGTCCATTAGAGGAACACAGGGAAACTTCAGTAGCATGAGCCAAAGACCTACTCTTGGAGGTAGCACCAGTATTAGTATTAGTATAGATCTGTGTAACGATAATGTCCAAAAACTAACCTAGAACATGAACCACCATGCTAATAACTTCATAACGCACAGTAGAGACATCTTACACTCACCATAGAAGATATACACAGTGGGAGTATTATTGGGGGGGGTAGGGGAGACAGCTAAGAGTTGGAACACGCCTTTGTTCAATATAACCAAAAATGTGAAAGATCCCCTTGCTTTCTTTCAAAAAGATAACTGCTTTTACATGGGAACTCTTGGGAAAGAGGTGAAGGGTTCAAAAAACATAGAATAACAGCATTATTTTTTTCCTTAACTGAGTGCCAATTTTGAGACTGTGATTCTTGTATTTAGTTGAGCAAGTTTTGTATGTTACATGGTAACAGAAGAGCCGTATTAAGTCATAAGGTTGAAAGAAACAGCTACCATTTGCAATGATGTATTTTTGGGTTTTTTACATGCTTTAAATGTTAAGTATAAAAGTCTGTAGAAAACCTAGAACATCTGGGATTAAGTTTATACTTTCTATATGCAATAGAGGCTAATGTCAGCCACAGTTTCTTTTCAATTAAACTAAATTAATAACTCAGTACAAATCATTCTCCCTATATATTTCTGTTCAGTGTCTTTTCTTTTAAAGGCTGATTATTGCAGTTACTGTGTAAGTAAGGGATGTAAGGGAAACTTTGATTATTTTATGACTTCCAAACTCAGTTGTTGGTTTCTAATTGGCTTACAGAAAAGCACTGGAGAGGTCAGTTACAGACACACCAAAGGGATTATTTAGATTGATATAGCAATCAGTTGATAATTCCCATTGCACCTTCAGTTCCTCTTGATTTAATTTCACTTGACACTGCTGAGGAGAAGAACTAGCATCTTAATAAACTAACTCAGTGAATCTTTTCTACATCTACTAAGAAAACACTATTCAAGCTGCTCTCCTTTGCATAAGATATTTAAATATTCCCCAAATAAGAACTTGGACCCAGGCCTTTGTGGCCAATACATTAACCATTGGATCAAAGAGTCATTCTGTTGCCTTCCTGCCAAATAAAGATTTATAAACTTAAACAAAGTGGCACAACTTTGGCAAAAGAAACTGAATCCCAACTAAGAATACCCGGTAGTTCAGTGGTTAGGCACTGTCCTGAGAAGCAAGAAACTGCACCCAGTCTTTGCTTCAGATGCAGAGAGGTGTGAACCCCGGTAACTAGGCATATAACCAGCCCAGCACTACGAGCACATGGCTTATTGTACAGCTCTTCAGGGTCAAAATTTTAGGTGGCAACTGATTTAGGGTACTGAGGATTTAATTTTGTACTTAAATGCGTATCATTAATGCCATCTATTAGAAATTTAAGTCTTTTTGTGGATAAACGTCTCTTGTCTCAATCCTTTATATGCAATATGTTGTCAAATATATTTAATATTTAAAACTGAAGTCATCTGCCATTTGGTTCCTGGGTCTGTTACTGGTCTGCTTTTTTATCTTGAGTTAGCCATCCACTTTTTTAGCCAGCAGAATAGGTATGATGCTATTTTTCAGATTCATCTGTTTCTGAAGGCTAAAGTACATCTGTACCTTAAGATGGTGTTCATAAACTACAAACCCTTAGGGTTTTCATAAACCCTGAAGTTTCTGAAAGATGTTTTGAGCATACAAAATACAACTTCAGCTTCAATAAACACAGAATTGCTGCTAAAAAATCTGCAGAGAGCAAATTTTTTATATCCATTCTCTTATCTACACTGTTTTAATGGCAAAGACATAGAAGGCACCAAGCATCATGCCAAACTAATTTGTCTTGAACAAAATAGAAACATATTGCTTTGGGGGAAATGTTCATTAAAATTGTTTCATTAATACCTGCTTCCTCAGGTACCTCCTACATAATCCAACTTGGTATTTTGCAATTAAGTCAAGTTCTTTAATGCAGTAACTTTCCTTTTTCTCTCCTCCTGCCAGTCAAATCATATTACAAAAGCTTCTTCTACACTCAGCCAGACAGCTTGCTGTAAAGTGCTCACTTTTCTCTTAGAAAATAGACATGACATGCAACCCACCGCTCTGTACAGTCTGTCATCAAATCATCTGTGTGGCATAATCCCCACCCTGCTATGTCAGAAAGGTAGCGTGTATTCAGCTGTCTATCACTTCTTTATGCTTGTTAAACCTTTGATGAAGTCAGTGAGCCAAAATAGAATGTGAAAAATAGATGATCCTTTGAAAGCTTTATGAAAGGGTACTCAGACATGCAGTCATTTAAAGAAAAGTATAGTATGTGACTATGAAAGGAAGAGCCAGTATCACAGAAGGGCACACTATTTTTCACTTTAATTTCCATTAAAATAACAATCTGAAATTTTGGTTTTATGTTAATGAAAATAACTTCTCTGCAGCTTAATGGTAACTTTACTGTAAGCTTTATGCAGATGAATGAACTTGAAACAACCAAAACATTGTTATTCTACTAATTCATTTAAGACTTACAGTGTAAGACCGACAACTCTGCCCTTCTTATCAACAGGAGTAAGACAGCAAAATGTCATCTTTGGCTTTCTTCATTAAATTATACATATATATCATCTATTGACTGCATATATAATTTTACATATCTGTATAAATGGACCCTATGGATCTATGTCTACAGTTATTGCATACGTTAAAAAATACAAAAATACAAACCCAATGTCATAAGAAAGACTGTTTTTCACTATTTAAGAGGCACAGCATGGTGTATTTGTGAAAATTGTTATGTAATGTGACTGAGGGAAGTTTGATATTCACCAAATTATGAGATTCCTTAAACATCATGGGATTTTTGCCTTAATTAAAAATACATATATTCTGTGCTCCCTGATTTGAATCTCTAGATGCACTTTTTACATGGCTTCAGCCATCTTTCTCTGCGACCCTGAAGACTAGAAAATTTACTTCCTTATAATCTGAGATATACTAATTTCATGACTGCAGTAGTTACAAACGTCCATGGGTTGTAAGGCTGCTAACAAAATCTTGAGAACTGGCCATACTGGCACAGCCCAGTTTGCTCAGAGTGTACTAATGGATGAGCGGTGGGCCTCCTACATCTTCACAGGCAGAAAAGCAAAACCTTTCCTCCAACTAACTATCATCTCGCTTGGGTTTTGTTTTGGTATTACCCCTCCAGTCAACTTGTTCACCAGTGTTTGTTAGCTGGAGAGTGAGGCCCCGGCAGGAAGTGATACCTTGAGATACGCAGCAGCAACAACTTTAAAACTGCTTGGCATAGATGCGTCAATGCATGGATACTTTCAATAAGAAATGACATGGCATGTTCTCCCGACACCTGCTGAAGGTCAGCATTTTGAGAAGCAGTAATTTTAAGCCAGTAGAAAATTGAGACATTAACTATCTGCAATTATGTTTAAGATTCAGAAAAGAAGAAGCAGTTAAAAGAGTCATCCTCTACCTTTCCTTCATAAAGAGCCTTGGCTAGTTGAGTGAAGACATAGTCGTCACCTTTTGACTTATATATGCTTTTGCCACAAAAAAAAATTACACATAAGTTAGTGTCCATCAAAATAAAAATACAGTTAACCACCTATGTGATGCAAGTATAACATACAGATTTTAAAGCTGACAGCTACTTTCATCTTAATAGTGGAATTGAAGCTGATTTAGAGAACCCATGAACACATTCATGGTTAAACCCATGCACAGTCTTTTACTATGTGTCTTTGTTAGCAAGTAGTACTGAAAAGCAAGACCAAGTATCTGTGATGCAGAGCAGTGTGCAGTGAGTGGGGATGATTGGAGATTTGCCTCAAAAGCACACTTCTGATCTAAACTAAAGTGCTGGAGGAGAAATTCCCTTTGTGCCCTTTGCATAAGAACCTCAGCGGTCCTTATCCATAAGGGTTAGAGAAGGTGATCAGAGTATTAGAGAAAGAAAAAAAAAGAGGTTGCATTTGTTGCTTGCCCTACTGGCTACCTTCAGGCAAGTAACAAAAACCAAGAGAAAAACAGTTTTGAAGATGATGACTGTTTCTCTGAAATTTTTGTGCAGTCAGCATCATTGCAGCATGTTTTTCATTTCTTCACTTGTTGGCATACAGATTTGACTAGGAGGTGTGAACATTTATCACCTAAAAAAGCGTGATGGTATGCGTGGGCAAATGCATATTACAGCTGGAGCGTCCTCTCACTCCACTATATTATGTTTGTTTGGTCATGCATGTAATGACTTTGCTGAAAAGTGTGTAAAGTTTGCTGGTCAAACTGACACATCCAAAGCAGGTAGAAAAAAGGAAATAGAGGGTTTGATCTAGAAGAGAAAGGCCACAACTATTACATGTTGGAGATGAGAGGGAGTAGACCGTGTAACAGGAGAACGTAAGAATGTGGAGGATATGACAGTTGGTGGTCACATGCATGACATCTACCAAGAAGCAGGTACAAGAGTCCCTGTTCAAACAAGTAGATTTGCTTGCCATTAAGATGATATAACAGAACTATTTTGTGTTGGGGTTTTGGGGGCTTTTTTCAGTTCTCCAAGCACAGTGCAGTAAATACCATGTGGAAATGTGTGCAGCTACACTCCTTCTCAAAACCTTCTCTGTTCGCTGGCAATTAGTTCAACTCTTTAATTACAGCAAAAACCATGCTAAGCATTGTAATGTACTCTGATACTGATTTTCAGACCAAAAATCATCAACTTTTCATTGAAAAAAGGCAAATTTATCTTGATTTATCTAACACTGAAATATTCAGTAAATACGAATACTACCTTCCTCCAGCCATGGCTGCATTCTTGTGGAGAGCACTTTGTCACTGGGTTTCTCCGACATCAGTCATAGTTTGTTGCTCTGCAGAAATTGTGCTCTGTAGATATTAAAGCAGCCAAGATACCTAATTATTTCATGTGTATTATATCTTTTTTTAGGCAGCATGAAGAAGAAAAATACCTCTTTAATGCTGCTAATTATATACATATATGCAGACAGGAATAGGTAGTGGAGCATGAGGAAGACATCACAAATCAAAACAAAAGAATGTGTCTAGTATTCCTGTCCCTCTGCTATGAGTTGATATGAAAGCATGAATTCTATAGCCTAATATGCTCTCTGTGAAAATCATCACTATTGTACGATTCAGAGAAATATAATTAATTGTTTCAGTCTGCCACTTGTTTTAATTTGTATTGCTACATTTAATGCAATCAGAGAGATGGGTACAGACTCAGCTCTAGAAGGTCCACCCACTGTCTCAAAGACAGGATGAACTATCATTATGCCATTCACAGCATGTTTGTCTGTGAGTACTTCACACGGTGGGGATTCCTCCACCTTCCCAGGCTACATACTCCAATGCTTTGCTATCCTGGCTAGTAGAAAGGCATGTGTTAGCCAAGTCTTCTCCATTGCGGTTTAAGCCCATCATTTTTCATCCTGTCCTTAGCAGACACAAAAAACAGGTTAACCTCTTCCTAGTTACTGCAGCCCCTTACATACTTAAAGATTGTTCTCACACTCTTTCCTCTATTTTTCATTTTCATTCAATCACTCCTGAAAAAATATACTCTCTAAGCCTCTGATCAGCTTCCCACAAAGATCTTGCCTAGACTTCGTACAACTAGCCCACGTGTTTCTTGAAATACGGACACTCAGCAATGAGTACTGTTTTTCACTAAAAGCCCAACATGTGCTGAATAGAGTAGGATTCTTTCACATGCCACACAGATTATAACCCAGCTATACATCACTTTGTGGCGTTTGCCTTGCTCACTGCAACGTGACATTGGTCACCCATAGTTCATCTGGCAGCCAGCATAGTCTTCAGATCTTTTCTCTAGAAAAATGCCATTTAGTTAAACTACTGAATGAAGTGCTCTTTCACAGCAAAACATCAAGTAATGATAAACCTAAAAAGACCTCTGCTTGGGCCTAAAATTTGCACCTGGAATTTTGCATGCATAGCGCTTACGTGTTTCTACTGATTTTTTGAATGGCAGTATTTCTGAACAAGCACTTGTGCTTGACATTTTGCTTCTACAGACCTAGAATCCATGTTAAGGCCTTTTTGAAAACCTGAATTTCAGCACCGAAAATCTTGCATGGCAAGTACCAAGCCACAAACCTGGGCCTGTGAAAGTAGGCATTTCAAAGCTGATGCAAAAGAATGAAGCAAGCAATAGCACAAAGGCAGAGAGAAAAAGGCAGGCAATTAGAAATGCATAAACAGATTCAGTTTAAATAAAGTTCTTACTAAAACGAAACCAAAATTAAACATGCTGAAGGCTCAGAAAAGGATCATGTGCAACTCTTCAGTTCATCACTCTTCAGTCAGCAGTTTTCTCTTTTGGTTTGGAGAGGTCTGCTCTTCCTGCTGCCAGCAGGTGCTTTGTAGATACTGCAGAGATGCACAAAGCACTTCAAGCAGCTCGACTCCAAGCATTCTGCCAGCCCCACAGGTTCGGCAAGAGGGCTGATGAGCCTCTCAATTGCAAACACACTTCGCTTACAAACTATGTACTGGTGACATATTTGGGCCCAAATAAATTACCCATTGACTGTCGGGTGGCTATTAGAACCAACTTGCAAATTTTTCTCTTGATCTTCACTTCTGTGGTGCTATCACTTTAATGTAATCCTAGGGTCATCTAGGCAAAAAGTGTCCGGGTCAGATCCTAGAACCCACATCTATTTTTTCATTCACTCCTAGTGCTTCTGTAGGAAAAAAAGACTGAAAACAAACTGCACAGAAATTGAATAAGAAACTTATTATGTGGCGTCCTGTTTGAGAATTTTATAGCATGAAGATTCATGAAGTTATAGCTCTACAAATTTTTGGTCATTAGAATGGTAAGCAACAAATACATTGCTCCATTGCAAATGAGGCAATTTCTGCACAGTATATCTCATGGGTGTATGCTTCTTCTCCTCTTCTAAGTCACCACCAGTTAAAGCTAAGGTACAATTATGAAAAAATATGAAATGATTCTTCCCTGCATTTATGGCTACATTTACGGAAGAAGAACTTCAGTAGCTGATAGAAACAATTCCTGAGCAACAAAATAATTGATTGCATTTCAGAAAAAAAGTGTGATTTTTTTTTTCTTATGCTTGTAGAAATGATAAATAAGTAATCCAAGGATTAAAGTCTGAAGACAACAGAACTGTTTATTTGAGCAGTGAGAGCAGCACTGGGAATAAAATGAATAATTCTGAGACGACCCCTGACTGCAGAACTGTCATCATAGTGCTCTATAATATACCATCTCTGTAAAAATACTGAATTTTTAGTCTGTAAAAATTCCTCATGAATGGTCCCTTGTACTAAATATTTCCCCCAGCCTTAGCAACACACCCTCTTGTGGGACTTACCAAGGGGCATACAGCCCTCTAATTCAGTCCAGACATTGCCAAAAGTTGGCACACCAAAGCTTAAAGTTGAAAAATGTGTTTAATTGTCACATTTTCAGGGCCAAGCTCTGCAGAGCCAGATGCAGATAAATCCCTGGCAGCTTTAGGGGACAGAAGATACTAAAATTTAAATTTCCAGAAGAGATCCAGCTGAGGGCAGGCTTTCTGGACTCACTGGGGCAGTCAGACCGCAGGAGCAAGCTGGCAGTCTGCCTCCCGCAAGCCCTGGCTGTCAGGCATCCACCTGCCCCGGCTCTGCTCCGTGCCAGCTCTGCTCCCTACGTCTCCTTGTGCCACTGGGTGGGTGTTGCAAGCTACAGCTTACAGACACCCCCAGGCACCCAAAGGCATGTGGCCATGCACACAAAAACACGTAGCACGTGCTTAAATCTGCCTCTGTGGTCAAAATAAAGGCAATGGCCAGACCGCCAAGGATAAGCGATCTTCCGTGGGTCTCACCAAATTCAGTGCAACAGGCCATAATGTGAAGCCATAATGTCACAATTCCCAAGACCTGACAGTAAGTAGAAGATAACTTAGCAGCTTAATGAGTCTGCCTTCACCCCAATTACATCAGTAAGTGTTTTAGCATGGTCTTTAATAACCAAGGCTTCCTCCCTAGGTAATCACAGAGCGTGCATTCGAAGAACAATATGTATACTGGCAGCATGCTCTGAAAATTGAGGATAGACACTAAAGCTATAATATCTCTCCTCAATCCAATAAAGAAAGAAGAAAAACTCCTCCAGAGTACTTTCTAGACAACACAAACATTAAATCATTAAAGATCTGTGTCACAAGGTTTTATATATTGTCAAGTTGTAGCAGCTCTGGGCATATGAGGCCATGTTGTATATTGTATTGTTGTTTAAATATAGATTTTCTTTCTCATGTCCATCTGGGTTTTCTTCCAGATCCACAATAATAATAATAATAATAATAATAATAATAATAATAATAATAATAATAATTCTTATATCATGATTAGAAAGAGGATGAGCAGCCTATCCACTTGGGATCAAGAATAGCTGACACCAAGGGAAAGTTTATAAAACATTTCCTGGTGTTATTACACCCACTCAAGCTCCAAGGAAAATTATTATCAATACTTTGTACTGAACTCTTATCGTTGCCTTGAGGATTTCACTGTTATGCAAAATTACAAATAATTTAAGATCAAAAGAATCATATTAGCATGTAAAATTTGTCTTTCTGATAAAATTAATAATAAAGATAATTGACCTGCTTGTGAAAGATAGTTGCCTCTGAAGACAAATAGGTAATGTTATATTTATTAAGTAGGGAGAGTAAGTACACATAAGGATTAGTAGTGTAATAAGCCATATATGAACTGGTATCATGAGAAAAATCACATAAACATGCTGTGTTCACGTTCGGATTTTATTTTTCTACATTTCTAGACTTCTGTGATTAATAAAATTAGAATGAATACTCATATAATAATTTGGCCATATTTTATTGGATCTTTTCTATTTGTACAATACTTTTATGTATTATTAATAATTTTTAATAAACTGGTTTAAAATTTGAACTGTGCCTTCATCAAAGAAGTTCAGTTATCTCTCATTTGATCATCCTTTATCTTGCCAAAGCAAAGGAAAATTAGTTCCTCTGAAAAAAATGGTTGATTTAATAAGTCAGCAAACGCATCCCATAGCCTAAAAATACGGTAGTAAAGGAAGAAACAACAACTAACCGTGTGCACCTTGAAAGGAAAGCCTGATATTCTAATGAGAAGGAAGAAAAAAATTACCAAGCGACTGTTCTTCAAACATTCGTTTCCTACCTTGCCAAACTTTACATCACCACTGTGACTCCCTGACCTTACGTAGCACGCACAGCTGCTGGGGAGTGTGGCGGTGCAAAAAGGGGATAAATGGCTGACCTGCAGCCGTTTGTGCAATGCTGGAAAGAGTTTTCTTCCAGCAGCCATTTACAAAGTACAGGGCTGGGAATGGGCAGAAAGCATGCGCTTTTGGCAGAAGAGGAATTTATAAAGTGCTGCCATGCAGCTAAGGGCAAAGAGAACATATGGTGCTAGGCGTAACTGGGAGTTAATAGGATAGTCACCATCTTGCTTGCAATATAATATGCCTATGCAGCTAAAAAATACAAAATTCGAGGGCTTAAGACAAAGCTGTGTCTGTGGGGACTGTGGCACTGTGCCTAGCCTGTGAGTTGCCGGAGAGTGAGCTGTACCCCAGCCCCTAGCACCTGCACTCAACCTTCCTCTGATGGCAGAAACCTAAAATAGTTTCTGTCAGCTTGTCTGCGTAGGCAAAAATTGAAATACTTCTTCCATCAATGGACTTGTGAAGTACCCTCATTAGGATATATAGGAGTACAACTGCACACATGCAGACTACCTTGTCTTCCAGCAGGAAGCACAGGCCACTCTTAATGAAGCCAAAGTGGCTCCTGAATGGGAGCTCAGCCTATAGTGAAGCCTCTTGTGTGGCTCCTTCCACACTGGAGATGCCTTGGGTTTTCTAAAAAGGATCCTCCAAGCATGGCATACTTAGCCACGTAAGATGCACCCAGCAAAAGGGAACTGACAAGCACAGTGATTTTCTTGGTTTCCAAAAGACCTGTGACTTTCACTGTCACCCTCGGTCCAAGACAGTACAACTCACCAGGTGAGGTAAGAACAAGATCTTACGCTCAGTTTCCTGGTGTTTCACTCCAGCCCTTTAACCCTGTGTTCAAATTTCTCCATGAATCACTTCAGATATAATCTCCTTTACCCTCACAAAACCTTTCAGATCTTGTTCCCATCCAACCTTACATTCCTCATTTAGGGCTGGGGTGTTGGCTGTTCCATCTGCCCAGCCCCTGACATGATCACCATCTCCTACATCTCCTGTTACATTATGATAAAAGCATTTTCACGCCTTTCCCGATGCTGCTTCTCACTTTTGGAAGGCATTCCCCAGAAATACGAACACAGCTATGCCATTCTTCTCCTTTATCTCCCTATTTAAAATTTTTCTTTGTCTAGATGCCAACAAAGCAATTAGCAACAGTTAGGCTACTAGCATGCTGGTGGCTATCAGGATGGCTGATCTGATAACATTTTTTCTCGTTACCATTTCTCCTTTTTTTTTTTCCTCCTCCATCTGCCTGGGCACATCATGCATTTTCTGCTGTTGTAGATTTCCGGCATAAGCGGCTGGGGACAGGAACCCCCATTTTCTTTGTATTTTATTCTGTGCCTAGCACAGATAGGTCTCTAGTCTTAACCTGATCTCCTTTGCTACCCAAATACAAATTACTATATTTGGAGAATCCTTAAAGACGTGCCTAATATTGAAATAATGCATTCCTTCGCAGCAGTAAAGAAATTAGCAGATCTCCTTCTCCTTTCAGATTAGTTATATTATTTCTCAGGAACCTCGTAAGAGATGCTGGTAAGGTACAAAAGAAGGTAAACCCATCAATATTTAACCCACACAACAACACTGTAAGGGAGACTTGTCACAGTACCAAACATTTCTGTGTTGTGGGAATTTAATTATGTCTTGCCTGTTTCATGGAAACTGTAACCTAGATACAGAGCCACCAAACTGATAAACATAACTCAATATTTGGCATGTTATGAACAACCATATTTCAGAGGAAATTATTTTACTTCATTTATATAGATCATAAGCCTGAAACTAAATTACAGCCACGAATTTTGGCTCAGCAGAGTTCTCTGAACCGTAATAGCAAAGTCTGAGATAAGGTCTGGGTTTTTTAGACTTCCAGAAAACAGAGTGCAACTTCCCTTTCTTCTCATAATGTCAATCCTACCACTGTACATTTCACCCTATAGTAACATTTTTAATTATAAACCTCACTTTTACATAGAGTTGGACTAAGTGAAAAAGAAAGGTGCTCCAGGTTCAAAGGAATTGCCACAGGTCGGGAGCAAATGATATACAGTTTTGTTCGGTTATTTTATTCATGTGCATGAAAAAGAACAGATTAAGACTGACTTGGGAATGTCTTCACTTTCTATATAAAATTAAAATGTGACTGCTTCATACTTTTTTTTCAGCCACTTAAGGTATTTTCTGATGAAGAACATCAAACTCCAGTTTTCATAAGCAAATACAACTGGTAACTCTAATTGTAGAAAGTACAGCTTTCTTTTTTCCAGCATCCTTACAAGGAAAGTACCCTCAAGTCTCTCTGGTTGATAAATGAATAATGAATTTAGCTCACTGTGCCTCAAAACACATGATGTGAAAATCTCAAAAAATAGTACTAAATTTTCAAATCAAACATAACTGTAACAGTTTCCCACCTATAGATGCCGTAGATCAACATTTGAATCCCATGCCGATCCTGAGTATTTACAACTTTACAAGCAAAACAATAAAAGCCCAACGCAAATTTGAAACTGTTGTTTTTATCAAACATCTAACTTATTCTCATTCAGCATTAGAGCACCACAGGAGAGAGGGGCTACACTAGAGACATAAATCAGTGCAGAAAGTCAGTGCTGCTTTGCCTAAAGTTTGTGATAGTATCACCAAGGAACTGTATCACCAAGGAACTTACCATGTATTTCAGTCTGACACAATCTTATTTTAATTTCTAAATGCTTGTGGATTTCTGCATACCTCTGTATGAATAAAAACCACTTTATTCTTAAATATCATACGATATTTAAATGATTTAAAAATTAAACAAATTTGCTGGATCAATTTCCCAAATTCAGCTGAGCTACACTTGACGCTGAGCTTGCAAGGAAACAGAAGAGAAAAGTGACTTTTGTCATCTTCACCTTCTTTCTTTTGTCGCATCTCTGGCAGTTGCAGGAGTGTCTTTGAGATCCTGTTCATTTCAAGGTGCTTCAGATTTTATCTGTACTATCTTTGTTTATCACCAGCAATTATACACTTATCACACTGACTAAAAATAATTCAAAGGAAGAATTTGTTCCACTCTATTAAGGAGTTTTCAGCATATCTGATACAAGTTATGTAGTGATAAAAGCTATATAATCATGCAGTTAATTATTCTATTTCCTTGAGTAAATGATGCATAAAGTTTTGTTACCAAGAGAAAGGGATGGTCCTCTATTCACTGAGACATTAAAATTATTAGGCATTTAGATGTGGAAGTGTATACTTAATTAAGATTACCACTTGAATTTACAAAAGCCAAGATATTCAAATAGTTGATATCCAGTCTAACCCACCTGCTGGTCTTTTCTTGTCTGATCAAGGCCTAAATAATACTATTACTAACTTTTCATTTCTGGCCTTTGTTGTTTTGTTATCTCCCTGAAAAGGTAATTTGCCCTGTTTGGCTTTAGAAGTAAATTGTAGGTAGTCACTTGTCATCTTTCTCCATATTCTCACTTCATTTCACATGACAGGTCTTAAGACTGCCAGACTTACACTTGGGAGAGAGTGGTGGGTGTCTGAATGCTGAAAGTTTGTAGAGGTGGTTACCCAATGCTATCCATACGGATCAGATACCGTGGTTGTGACTGCAAGATAGAAAGCTATTTATGCCACCGCAAAGTTGTAACATAGGCTAGAAATCAATTCTTGTGCTGACAGCTACTCACCAAAATTCACCTTCTCTTAGAGAACCCTCCATTTTAGTGTTTAACTGTTTTGAGGCCACGTTTTAGAAGTTCTTGTGAATCTTCGTTCCAGTGTCTTAACTGAGAGGAACCTAAAAAAAAGCAGCTGGAAAGAAAAATGACTAGAAGGAACTGCTCAGATTCCTGCCAAGAGCACACAAGTACACCTAATTTTCTACTTCACAAGACACTGCAGTGCTTTTACATACAGCAGAATCTCATTATTTTGTACTTCATTATTCATATCTTGGGTAAGCCACACAATCCAAGCAGAAGTTAGCAAGTTCTTCCCACATCCAGTAAAAAAAATTAATGGCAGAAGCTAAAGGGATGCTTTATTTCCAATAAAACACTGGTTTTACAGAAAGAAAATCCACTACTTTCACTTGTCTGCAAATAATTAAAACTAAAACTGAATTGCCAGCATTAATTAAAGCTAATTCCTAGACTCCACTGTACTTCAAGATAACTGTACTGTCACATTCCTCAAGAATGCACTTTCTTTTCAGAGGAGCAAGAGGTATAATGCTGCCAACAAAATTTCTGTGAAGCTTTAAATCTTCCCCTTCCATGGGGAAGTATGTAAATAGATGAGTGAAATGAAAATTGTTATATAAAAAACTGAATCAGCCAGAAAGAATAAATTCCTTTTTTTTTTTTTTTTTAATTCATCAGCATGAGGTGATGCTAATATGGAATCCAATCCAGTCTGTGCTATGAGCAGGAATTAGGATCAACACAGTATCTCTTTCAGGACGGACAGGACATATTTACAGTGCTTTCAGTTTAAAGAATTCATTCCATTCATAGAGTCCAAGGTTAGTGTAAACAAACATTTCTGACTAATAACTAAGTGGAAACAAATCATGTGTGGCAGATACAGAAACAACATTTCATTAAAGATAAGAACATTGTTCAGATATTTAATTCAGGTTCTGAAGAACTACTTCACGTTTGCTCTTGTTAACTTATTTATAACCTGTAGCAGCCTTAGCCTAGCCTAAGAATGCCAAAAACTGAAAATTAAACTGGGTAACATTATATAAAGTAACAGATGGGAAAAGGAATGGTTTAAACACAAAGCTAAATCCCACTGCTGGAAATTAAGTACAAGGCAAGGAACAAAAAGCAATTTATTCAAAGGACTAAGTCTGGCAACTGAATGGCAAGAAACTCATAAATATCATTCTGTACAACATTAAAAATAAGAACATCTGTTTTACTATAATTATTACAAACCTCCAGGTTTAGTGCAAGTCATTCTTTTTATGTATAAGGCCATCATCCTAATCAACAAAGAAACAGCACTGCAAACATGGGACCCAGCCCAAAGGTTTTGTGCAGCTTGAAACCTCGCAGGCTTTTCGCATCTTTGCAGTTTAATTGTTAATGAATATTCTGGCTGTTGCTTTTCATCCAACTTCCGTCTGTGGTCATACTTTCATATAGCAGGGTTTGTGTCAAATTCTTAGTCTTGCAACAAATCCAGACAAATGATGCAGATGGACAGAAGATACTTTGTGAAAAATATTTTATGAACATCTTTTTAAAGTGAATCTGTTGTTAAGGATACGTTACAGGAGCTACCGACCTCTACTTTCTCATGTGCTCCCTTCATTTACCACTACTCCGGTTTCCAGATCTGGTGCTTTCTCCCAGCGTCGACTGTATTCAGGCAGGATGGTGAATGGCCGAGCTGTAGACATTCAGGAGAAAAACAGAGGTTTTCCTGAAGAGAGGAACTGCCTGCTTCATGGTGTGCCCCATCACATCTGGGAAAGAGAGCAGAAGTCAAGAGACAGCAACAGCCGCTAGACAGATTGCTAATTCAGGCCCTCAAGATTGAAAACCTGACCACTGCTTCCACCTGTCACAGAATCACAGTGGTTGGAAGGGACCTCTGGAGATCATCTAGTCCCTGTGTGTCCAGCTTTTCTCTCTGGATACCAGAGTGTGGTAAGAATGGGACACGCCTGGCCCTGGTCTGTGGTTGAAACATGCACTCTGATCCAAGATCCCAAAAGCACTTCCAGATATCACAGTGCAGAGTTTCAGTTGGTGGTGTCTGTTCCAATGGTCTCTTGGCTGTTCTGGCGAATGCCAGAAAGGAACACATAACGCAGCTGGTAGCTCCAAGCGCTGTTTTCTCCCTCAGCATTAAGCCAACCTCCTGCACTGTAAGAATCCAGTTTGGTGAAGTGTAGAAGTATAAAAGTGGACCCGGACAAAAGTCATTATTCCTGCATGGTTTATGGGTGCTTTACACTTTTCTGTCCTTATTTTGATATATATATCGATTACAATATCATAAATTAAAATTGAAAGTAAAGTGGAAGTCATAAGTGATTATCTTGCCTACAACCGGGTAAGCAGGGGAACATGAACTGAACAAGCTGTAAGGAGGAAATAAAGGGAGAACGGGTGATTTAGAGTGAACCTAATTCATCACAGGCACATGTGGAATTGTCTGCTGTTCTAGCATTTAATTAGGACTCCACTGTACAGCAAAACAAATTTAAAAATATTCTTAAGCCAATCCTCCAGAAGACAGGAAGATCAATGTAAAAACATGTTTAGATGTTTTAACATTTAGTTTTAATGTGTGATTTAGTAGACAAAATGAATCATTAACTAAGGTCTTTCCAGCTTTGATCCAAAGAGTTGAGGCTGAGCAACAAGTCCATTTATGCAGTGAACTGGTCTGCCAGGCAAGGCCAGTTGCATGAGGGCAAATGTTCTCAGCATCATGTCTTGCCTTGGGGTTGGTATTTGCTCCTGGAGGCAAAGGACTGTATCAGTTTATCTAGTTATCTTAGCAGATAGACCGTGTGCCAGTCTATTTTACTGTTCAAAACAATTACACTTTGCCTGCTGACAGCTTCACAGTTAATTTCAGAAAATGTGTGCTGGTAGGTGATTTATTCTTGCATGTGACTGAATAACCTAACCCTTCACTTGAAAGTATTTGTAGATTATTCATAGGGAATACATTTCCTATGTCATCAGAAATAACACTTTTTTCTCCTACATACTTAGGATTCAGCTTAGAGTAGATGTGTTTCTTGATTGCATCTTTTGTTTGTTGGTCTCTGTGAGACTCCACAGATGAAACTGGTCTTGCTGTGAGGTGAGTCACTGTTGTCATTTCAATTACCAAAGAACTGTTTTTCTAAATAATATGAGCATTTCTTGTTATATAGCATTTTCTATTTAAGAATAGTTAAAATCTACATCAAAACACCACAGTTCTCTGTGTTATTTTTGTTCTCCTCATACTCAGTGCACGACTAGTAACACTTTTAGTGATGAATATCTTCCACAGCCACAAACTCTTTGCTTGTACTGGCTGAGATTCTGCTGTCTTTCCCCATTAGGGCTCTGTAGAGTGGTGTAGCAGCATGCAGTGCATTGCACCTGCCCAGCTTTCCAGAGGACCTTTGTCCTTTCAAGGGTTTGCATGTTTCCTTCTGAAGCTACATCTCATATCCAATATCTCTTGGGAAGTTGCTGCAGGGACTCCCAGAAGTCTCTCCCTTGGTGGAGACCTTGTTGCCTACCTCCTCTCATAGTGTGATCTCCAGAAGATATCCACTGTGAGTGTGCTGTTGCATTACCCATGACATTGAATCTGTGTCAAGCCAAATTTCTGTAATAAAAAAATTGGAATGTAGTTTAGATTCTGGGCAGCATTTAAGGGGGAGGACACCAACCAAAAAACCATGTAAGAAGATGTGTAGGTACATGGTGCAGCTATGCTCGGGGTGGGTAGCAGGTGAAGATGGTGGGAAAATAAATAGTGGTAGATGGCTTGGGTGAGGGAGTCCTTTTTCATTACTTGAATAAAAGTCCTTGCGGCTGAATAAGGTCTGTTCTTGAAAGTATTTTCATGTCCAGTAAAATATGAGGAAAAAGTTTCTGTCTATGTTATTCTGGTTCCTGCATTAACCTTCTAAAATGAGTTTTTCAAAATACCATACTTATAAATGAGAATAAGATGTAGCAGCATAAAAAGGCATCCCCTGTGACAGAGGGAGAATGTAATGCAAAAGAACTTACCAATGCAAATAGCAGTATTGGCAGGGTTGGTTTTTTGGGTTTTTTTTCTAAATAGCACATGTATTTGCATATCTAGCACGGGAAAGGTTAAAACTCTAAATACCACCAACCTTATCTAACAAATAGTTTTTATTTGATATTCAGAGTGTCTTTTAGGGATTCTTCAAAACTGTCAGAGATAAACAGTTAGTTCTATTGGCAAGCACCACGCAAACATACATGCAATACAAACTGTGAAAATAGCTAATCCAAATGACATCTACTTCCCATTTTTGACAAGTACCCAGCTTGGCAAATTCCATAAAGGCCAAGAAGGCAGATAATGTTTAAGATTATGTTGTTTCTGTGTGTGCACAGATTTTCCTCTTTGGTCCCAACAGATTTCCTACAAATCTCAATTTTAAAACATTTCTGTTAATGAATCATATGCGAAAATTCCCTATCAACCTTACAGCTATGAAGCAGCAAACCCAGTCTGGCACAGTGAATCATAATACTTAGCATCTGAAGAGATAACTCACAAAAAGAGAGACGTGAAATTCCGAATCACAGTTAGAGTAAAACTCCTGACATTTCCCCCTTCCGCTTCTCCGATTGCACCAAGTGTGAAATGATTTAAGGTCAAGACCTCACTAGGCAAAGCAGTGTATGCTCAGTGTAGTGTGAAAACCACCACCCTTATTATCACAGAACCTGTTTAATGTGAAAAAATGAAAAATGTCAGTAAGCCCGGTTTTACTAGAGAAAGAACAACTAATTCTAAGGAAGTTCAGGGCTGAATGGTGCTGTTTAAAGATGATAATATTTGCCTCAACAGAAGCAATGCCTCCTTGGATAAGTTCATTATCCCCCTTATCTGCTACTTCAAACCTCTTGTCATTTACCTTCAAATATTACCATTTCTTTCAGCCAACTAAAAATTAACTTCAGACTAGTTCTTGCAGCCAGTAAATATATTTTAAAAAAATTTGCCAATAAACGTCTCAAAAATGTGAAGGTCATCTTTATTCTGAAGGCTTACAAAGGAACCACTTTTGCTAATTTATTTTTATTGTATTGTTAGCTAAGATGATTTCACTGGAATTTTTCCCTTCTGTGAACTCTGTGCCCTCTATTCTTTTGTGCTTCATGGGGTCTGAGTGGATGTGAAGAAAGCGCACAGCCCCTGGGTGAGTGATTACGTACTCCAGTAGTACCTGTGAGGGAAGCAATGAACTATGTCCACCGGCTTCCCAAGAGTCTGTTACAGAAGTCATTGATTTCTTTACACCAGTAGTGAGTGGCGTTTTGGGGCAGGGAAATAAATTCTTCACCTTTGTGACTTAGGAGTGAAATGTGCTTTATGAAGAGCTTGGTCCATGCTTGAGATTCATCCTCAATTTTTTTTCCAAAGTGAATTTTCTGGAACTTCAGTATTTGCGAACAAAATTTTGTTCCCCTCCTGATCTGATGGGAATTATTCATAACTGGCTGGAGAGCTACAGAGAGGAGCCTGGGCATTTTTGCACCTCTGTCTCTGCCAAGAGCTGAGGAGAACGGCTCTGGCTCCGGTATTTCCTGGCAGAAGATGACAACCACTTCCCTGCTCCACTGCAAGTTTGAGACGTGCTGGAACAACCAAGCTGTACCCTCCCCGAGTCTGCTGGCTTGCCACCTCACACGCATCCACATTCAGATACCCAGCCACTGTGCCAGGTTGGCCCCTGCTGTCTGCGAGATGACACACACGAGCTTAGGACCTTCATTTACACGCTCCAAAAGCCATAGGCCGTTTCAGACCTGTGGACTAGCATCTCTGACTTATGCAAGTAAATAAGAGAATGCTGAAGCCTAGTCCCTGCAAGCCCGAAATACCCATATTCCTCAGTGAAGTTGGCCAGGATGTTTGAAAGGACCTGTTTCTTCCAACCCTTTCCTGTCTCTTGCTGTGGTCCACATCCTATGGTAAGAATGAGCAGCAATAACATCCTCATTTCAATCGCTGCACAGGCGATGGGCCCTCTTAGCAAATTATTTTTGCGACAAAATGTGAGATAATTGGACTAATGAAGCAGTGTAATTGAAACACACAAAAAAGCAGTGTGATGTCTACACCATTAAATAATTTCATATGATTTGGAGTCTTTTGAAATGGAATAGATGAAATGACATGTCCAGAAGTTTATTTTTCCTTATATGATCAGTGCAGTCTGGGATTTTTCTCTGGTTCTTAGCTTTGTAAGTGAGAATTCAGGACACTTCAATAACACATGACATTGTATCTAGGGAAAGAGTGATCTTACTTTAAAGATGAACCTGAAACCTTTCTCTACTGCTCAAATCAGTATAGTTCAGCATCTTGAATCTATCTTTTCTGTGGAGGGGTCAGAGAGTCAGGCTCATTTGTAAAATAATCCTGGGCAAAAGAAGAATCCCAAGGGTTTAGTTCAGTCTTTCCTTAACTTCACTGGGAGCTGGACCAAGCCCTGTCCTACATGAGCGATGGAAGCAGGCCTTCCTTGCATGTTTGTGCCACCACCAGAAGCCTGAAATGACCTTCTTAACTACAACAGATTCAATACCTTGAGTATCACAGCAGTGACCTGAGCACAGAGAAATCCTGGATGTAGCTGGAGATACTTTTACAATGTAAGTGAGTGACTGTTGTGCAAAGCACCTATAGGGACTTGTCTTTCAGTAGATGTTGCTTAGGTTCATGCAGTGATATTCATTAAACATTCTGAAGGTTTTAAAATGGCCAGAATTTTCTTGCTGTTTGTCTTGCTTTCACAAGATTATTTACTGGCCACCTGTTAGAGTGTATGTGCTGATGTGTCGGACTGGCAGCAGTGTATGAGGGAAGCCTACCTCGACTGGCTGAATGAGTGCTTTCCCAGACTGTAGCATGCAAAATGGAAGTAAATTGCATCTACAGCAAACGTGCCCTCTGACATACCAAACACCTTCAAACTGAAGAATTTTGCCTGCTTTCATTTCCTGTGGCAGGCTGCCACCTCAGATGGTAATTAAGGCAAAATCTAAGCAAAAATGGCCTGCGCTGACTCAATACCACTCCACTCTGAAAACCTTGTAGCCATGTCACTGCAGCACCAGCTCTGTGAGGAAGAGCTGCTGGAAAGCAGCTCTGCAGAAAGGTACCTGGGAGTCCTGGTGGACAACAAGTTGACCATGAGCCAGCAATGTGCCCTTGTGGCCAAGAAGGCCAATGGTACCTTGGGGTGCATTAAAAAGAGCACAGCCAGCAGGTCCAGGGAGGTTATTCTCCCCCTCTGATCTGCCCTGGTGAGGCCACATCCGGAGTACTGTGTCCAGTTCTGGGCTCCCCAGTTCAAGAAATACAAGGAACTACTGGAGAGAGTCCAGCGGAGGGCTACAAATATGATCAGGGGAATGGAGCATCTCACTTATGAGGAAAGGCTGAGAGACCTGGGTCTGTTTAGCCTGGAGAAGAGATGGCTGAGAGGGGATCTCATCAACGCTTATAAGTATCTACAGGGTGGGTGTCAGGAGGATGGGGTCAGACTCTTCTCAGTGGTTCCCACCGACAGGACAAGAGGCAGCAGGCACAAACTGGAAAACAGGAAAATCTACCGGAACTTAAGGAAAAACTTCTTTACTTTGAGGGTGACAGAGCACTGGAACAGGCTGCCCAGAGAGGTTGTGGAGTCTCCTTCTCTGGAGATATTCAAAACCTGCCTGCATGCATTCCTGTCCAACCTGCTCTAGGTGAACCTGCTCTGGCAGGGGGGTTGGACTAGATGATCTCTAGAGGTCCCTTCTAACTTCTGCCATTCTGTGATTCTCTGTGATTCTGTAACAGATAATGTAACACATAATCTCCATCTCACTGCCTGGCTGCAGTTTCCAGGTCTGGCTGGCATCGGGCAGCCATGGCGTGCTGGTTTTGCTGACCCCCTTCCTTACTTCACCAAGAATTGAGAACTCTATCATTCCATGGTCGCTAAGCCCAAGACAGCCTCCGACCACCACATCACCCACCAGATTTTCTCTATTTGTGAGCAGCAAGTCTAGTAAGGCACCTCCCCGGTAGGCTCACTTTCCAGTTGTGTCAGGAAGTTATCTTCCACACACTCCAGGAATTGCCTAGACTGCTTCCTCTCTGCTGTGTTGTATTTCCAGCAGGTGTCCGGTAAGTTGAAGTCCCCCATTAGGACAAGAGCTGGGGATTGTGAAATTTCTGTCAGCTGCTTGTAGAATGCTTCACCTGTTGCTTCATCCTGACTGGGTGATCTATAACAGAGTCCCAACAGGATATTTGCCTTGTTGGCCCCTCATCCTTACCCATAAGCACCCGACCTCGCCTTCACAGTCATTGAGCTCTATACAATCAAAACACTCCCTAGCATATAGAGCCACCCCACCACCTCTCCTTCCCTGCCTATCCCTTCTGAAGAGCTTACAGCCATCCATTGCAGCACTCCAGTCATAAGAGTCATCCCACCATGTTTCTGTGATGGCAACTATGTCATAAGTATCCTGCTTCATAATGGCTTCCAGCTCCTCCTGTTTGTTGCCCATGCTGCATGCATTGGTGTAGATGCACTTGAGCTGGGCTATCCATTTCTCCCCCAGTGTTGGCATGCTGCCCCTAGGCTCATCTCTAACGAGCTTGATTCTATCCCCTTCCCCCTTCGTACGTAGTTTAAAGCCCTCTCAATGATCCCTGCCATCTCATGTGCGAGGATCCTTTTCCCTCTTTGAGACAGCTGAATTCCATCTGTCGCCAGCAGGCCCGGTGCCATGTAAACCTCCCCATGATCAAAAAAACCAAAATTCCACCAGTGGCACCAGCCTTTGAGCCATGTGTTTAATAGGTGTGTTTTCCTGTTCCTCTCAGTGTCCCTCCCTGCCACCGAAGGGACTGAGGAAAACACTACCTGTGCTCCTGATCCCTTGACCAGTCGCCCCGGTGCCCTGAAGTCCCTTTTAATCACTTTTGGACTGCTGACTGCAACCTCTTCACTGCCCACTTGCACAACCAGGAGTGGATAATAATCAGAGGGCCGTACCAGACCAGGGGGTTCCTGATGATATCCCTAACCCAGGCCCCAGGGAGGCAGCAGACTTCCCTGGGGGTTGGATCTGGTTGGCATCTGGGGCCCTCTGTTCCTCTCAGAAGGGAACTGCCTGCAACAATTACCCTCCTTTTTCTCTTAACAGAAGCAGTCCTAATGCGTGGGACTGACCGACTCACCCTAGGCAACCCCCTGGAAGAATCTTCACCTATCTCCTCATTTGCCTGGCACTCAAGTTCCAGAGCCCCATAGCTGTTACATAAGGGCAACTGGGAAGGTGAGGGAGGCCGGGAGGGGACTCGCCTGCCTCCCCGAGCAGGGACCTGTTTCCAATCCCCCCTGTCTCTTAGTTCCCCTCCTCCTGCCGGGTGGTAAGAGGGGAGGAGATCCTTTACTTCTTGTGGGCCCCCTGTCTGCTGCCTTGGCCTCAGGGTGCGGCTCCACCAATGTATCTCCCTCTCACACTCCCTGACACTCCTGAGCCTGTCCACTTCCTCCCTCAGCTCTGCCACCATGCTGAGCAGGTCATCCACCTGGTCACACCGCACACAGGTGGTGTCTCTGCTGTCCTCCAGTGCCAGTGACAGGCTCAGGCACTCCCTGCAGCCAGAGACCTGCACGGCTGCAGGTTTTTCTACAAGCTCCGTCTGGGTCGCCACATTCCTTCTCACAAGGGATTTCAGACTAGTGGAAACCATGGTCCTCTCCTGGGAGTCGAGTTTGCCTCCCGAGCCAGGAGGAGGACCAGTTACCACCAGCTGAACTTACCTCACTGAGTGTTGACCGAGTTCCTCGGTGCCTCTGGAAGGGCATGTGGAGAAATGCTGCGGGTGGTGCCGGCTCCACCCCTGCCACATCAGCAGCCCTCCCCCAAGCTGCCGGTGCCGGCACGAGCTAGCCGCTTCTCCGGGCTTCGAGAGCCCCAAAAAAGAGTTCCTTGCCGACCCTTTTCACCTTCATCCCCTTCCCCAGCATGGACTTACCTGCACTGGAGCGGGTCTCCTTAGCGAGTGACCATTAGCATGTTTACAGCATATTTAGAACAAGAAGAAACAAGAGAAAACACAATACGGAGGAGCAAATGACTCAGCCATTAAAAAAAAAAAAAAGGTGGTAAAGCTGTTACTAACAAAGTTTTGTATCAATCTGCACCTCTAAACTTCTGAGTGCTGAAAAGCATGAGAAGTAATATGCCAGGCCAAAGTTATTGTTATGTCTTATGGCCTATCAATTTTCTTATTTAAAAGAAAAAGAATTTAGAATGACTTAGAAAACACTGTATTTAGATTGCAAAACTTCCTTATCTTGTGCCATTGGGATATTTTTATTCCCTTATCAATGAGGTTTACATACTAATTTTCTACTATATAATACTATCTCTTTTAAGTTTCGTGCTTTCTTGTTGCTCTTCATTCTCTGTTCAAAAGCAAATGTTTTCTGCCCCCCTCATTCCTTTGTACTTTCACAGGAAAAATATACGTGGTCAAAACACAAGCGATGGATAAGTCATTTATAAGCAAAGTGGAAAGACTGCCTAGGGAACACACTTAAAATTCTTATTTTTTAACCAAAAGGTTGCTTTTCATCAAACAATCTGAAATATTGACTCAGAAGTAGGTGATTCATGTCATAAACATTTTTTTCCTAAAAATGTGACATTCCAACGCACCTGTGGTCCAAAGGGAAGGTGTTCTGAGGACGTCTTATCCAACCCCCAAAATTCTCTGTTTCACTGTGATTGGCACTGTCATTAAGTCATCATACTGTGTCTTAGTAAAGGTAGGACACTGAACTTCAAAAGAAATACAATAGCTGTCACTATGAAGTAATAATTTTTGTTAGAGCAAAAGTTTGAAGATGTCTGGATTCAACAGAAGCTGCTGCTCATGTACAGTATCCACATCTGATAATTTTAGTCAGACAAAGATCTTCTGCTAGTGAACCTGCACTGGAAATTGTTAATTGCCATCCTACCACCCTTATGTCCTCTTTTGCATTATTCCATATCGAAATTTTGCAAGGAGCAGGCTTGGCTTTGAACTAGCCACTGACATTTGTGTAATGTGTGTGTGTTATCTGTCATTTCCATTTGCAAGACCACAGTGGAGAGTGGAAATAAACTCTTAAGTCTCCAACATAAAATTCTAATACAAACCTCCATGGATGCCGAAGTTCTGTTCCTTACAAAGAATGTTTCAGAGAACAGAGCAGATATTTTATGTTATCAAAGCTCGGCAGAAACAAGAAAAAAAGTAAAATGATACAATCCACTAAACAGTTTTTTAATAGTCCTGATCCTTTCTTAGTGTAACTAGCTTCAGCTACTTCTGAGAGCCTGTGGATGCCATAAATACTTCACAGGTACTGATAATTTCCTTCAGAATTACACAGTAATCACAGTACCTTTTTTTATTGCTTCAAAGACTTTTATCTGTATACTACTAATTCTTGTATAATGACTTTTTTATTGACAAAGAGTTTGTCTAAGTAAGAGTCAAGGCCATGTATTAGTAAATAATTAGACTACTCCACTGCTAACTACAACACTCCATTGATTAAACCAACTCTTTGACTCTCTTACTAAGTGTTTATATCTAGAATCTTGGCCCTTTACATTCTTTGTTGTTATATTTTTTAAAAAATTACTAAACCACATATGTGTATATGTATGTATGTATGTGTTTCTACCCGTAACAGTTAAGTGATTAGAATCACCACAATTAATAGACAGTCTGCAATGGTGGCCACACAAAGGAAACACACTTCAGTTACGTATCATAAAAGCAGTCACTTGAAAAAACTTACAGCAATCAAAGGACAGATCAACCACAGACCAAATTAATCGCCTAGGAACGACCAATCCAGATGAACCAGTGACATTAGCTATCTCTAATATGGTCTTGGGAGAAGTTAGACAAGCCAGAACAAAAGATATTGCGTCCCTGACAGTGGGAGGTGGATGTTAACGATATGTCACTATCTCCACAGGAGTCACTGGAGATGAATCTCTGTGGTGCGTGAGGAGCCATCAGCAGCATCCCCGTGCGAACACAGACTTGGCAGGCACTTTCTGAACAACAGTTTGCAGGAGGAAAGCAAGCAAACAGGAAAATGAGAACAAAGGAGGGCAGAAGAGAGGGTTTCAAGACTTTTTGTCCTAGAACAAAATCTATTCCTTTGAAACATTTCATAAATATCGACACCCCACTGCCCCAAGAAAAAAACAAGCAAACAGCAACAACTGGATGAATACTGGTCTTTCTAGAAGCAGCTTAATTACAGCAACTTCTGATTAACAACATAAATAGCAACACAGACAGAATCAATTGTTGCTAGTTTCTTTCGTATTTTACATAAAGAACAAGTTCTCTTAACACAAACCTCAGCCAGAACCTGTTGCTGAAATCAACCTTCCGAGCTAAAAAAAAGTGAAATCTGGTGTGAGAAGAGAAAAGCAAAATGCTTACTATACCCTTGTGTTTTCCCTGGTGGAGAAACTCTTTACAGACTCCAGCAGCAGGCAATTTCTGGCCAAGGACTTTTACTGACAGCCAGTACGTTTATCGATTGCTGGAAGCCCCCATGTGAAGACCAACAAAATATCTAACAGCAGGGTCCTCAATAAGTAGCCTGTGAATTTATCTGGATGCGTAAAAACCTAGTACAGGTTTTTTAAAAGGATTTGCCAGGGCCTTTGGCTGCCTCTCGTGCCATGGGACCATGCTCTGCCGCGGCAGCACTGCTTGCCCCTGCCTGTCCCTGCCTGTCCCTGCCTGGCTTGTTGTGTGGCTGCCCTCGCCTCCCGCCTCACCTCCCCCTGGGGACCAGCCCGGCTCTTGCTGCTCCCCAACAGAATCGTGTGTGAGATAATTTTAAAAGAACCCTTTAAATGCAAAAACACTTTCCCCAGTTGAACATGTTACGTGGTAACGCATTATTTCTCGGCCCTTGGTTCAAGGCCAGACAGTACATTTTATGGTCAGTGTGGGAAAAGGAGAAAGAATTTTTTCCTGCTTGTTTCCCACTCTGCTTTGCTCTGTAAGCAGAGCAATTACTGTCATGCACCAGAGAAGACTTTCCAGCTGCGGAAAGTCCCACAGGAGAAATTTTGAGGAATAAAATGCCTCTAGAGTATTCTGCTAGGGGGTTACTCTCTGCTCACTGCACCGCCAAGGCAGATAATTGACCCTTTGTGGAAGAGCCCTACCGCACTGAACTCCGGATGTGGCAGCTAGAAGGACATGACAGCTTTTGTGACATTTACATGCTATCAACTAACTGAGCCTCAGAAATCTCACCTGTCCCCGTATCTCCGGTGGAAACATGATGCCAGTCCTGGCCATACCTATCTCCAGGAGGTCCAAATATAGGAGGAAAAAAAGCCTCATGTTAAAACGGTGAAAAAAATCCTAAAGATGTTTCCAAGAAATCCATTGAATGCTCAAGAAGTGTTAGGCTTCTGACAGTGGCTATGCCCAGCCAGATGAAATACAGGTGCAACTGCTAGAATATCAGGATTGTGTGATTTACAAAATGGTTTTTGGGATGTTCTAGCCTTGTGCTCAATATTGATTCACTGCCTATTTCCTGGCCAAAGAGCAGTGCTCTGAGCAACATTTTATGTGTTTTTCTGAGGGCTTCCTACCATGGGACCATGACAACTCTTAATTAGGAGGTTTTCAGCGGGTTTTGCCCAAAGCTACTGTCAAAATATCTCAGCAGTGCTCTCTGTAATGATTAGAGATATTGGAGGGTTTTTCATGCATGTATAGATATATTCACAAATACAGATATATCATCCAAATTTCTGGTGTTTGTAGCTGTCGTGGTTTGGCCTCAGCCGGCAACAAAGAACCACGCAGCCGCTCGCTCAACCCCGGAGGGCGGTGGGGAAAATCGGAAGAAAGAGGGAAAACTCGTGGGTTGAGATAAAAAGTTTAACACAACAGCAAACGAAAGAGGAGAACAACACCACTAACAGTGACGGAGGGACGCACACACAGGGTTACTGTACCGACGCTCACCAACCGGACCGCGCAGCCCCAGCCCGCTCCCGGACCGCGCCTTCCTCCTCCTCCCGGCCAGCTCCCCCTTATGGACTGGGCATGGCGTCACGTGGTATGGAATACCTGTGTCCCGGGCCAGAAAATTAACCCTATCCCCGCCGGAACCAGGACAGTAGCTTTGGTAGAGATTGCAAAGCCTTGTGATAATATTAGATAGATGTAATTTGTCACTCATCTCTTCACCCTGTACCTGCACTCAGGTTCCTAACCCATCTATCAGGGACACCACTAGGTATTTCAAACCACTCAGCAAACTCCAGCAGCTCCCATCCCTTCCAAAAACCCAGTTTGGCAGAATCATCTTTTCTCCTTCCTCCCCAACTATGCAATTCACACACACCCATGGACTTGCCTTCCCTCAAAACCTCCTGGCGTGAAGGCTGGGTTCAGTCCGGAACCAACAGAACAAGGAAGAGTTAGTGATCAAAGTGCAATTTTTCTCCAAGTTTTCCATGCCCCATAAGTCCATGCTGAGACTATGTGTCCTGTTATTTAGTAAAGGACAGCACTAGAGGCAGTGGGATACCGACAAGACGAGAGGAAAGGCAGGTGAGGGCAATGGTGCAACTAGGACTGATGCGATGAGGAGTCCTAGCTCCCACCTTCCCTTTTTGGCTCCAGACACAGCCTCAAAACCTCTGAGGCAGCAGGAAAAATGAAGTCCAGCAGTAATTTGCAAGGGAAATACAATTAGTGCATTAAGGTTATTTCACTAAATAATCCCTTTTGCTCCATCACAATAGTTGCCTTCCCTGACCTCTGCTGAGAAGGACTCTAAACTCCACAGGGGACAGGCTGAAAACCACCACTCAGAGTTATTCAATGGCTGTTTTTCTGCACAGAAGCTCTGTTGGAGTACCGTGCCTTTGGAGTAAAGGGAGTGCACAGCTACCACCCTTTTAACCTTTCAGAGAGGCTGTGGAGAAGGAAGGGCTGCCGGTAGGACATCCGAGCACTTTTCTGCATCCCAGGGATACTGAGGACATTTTCTGTTGTTGTTTTTTTTGTTGTCTTTTCCCAAACTAAATTGTGGATTATTTTTAACTCGTTTATTTTGAGCTGGTAGTATGATCACAGTTTACCTTACTTCACCATCTAGTGCTGGAGTCCTCACCACTTGCTAACAGTAGCAAAGGCCTGGGGAGACCCTAGAGGATAAGACATTTAACAAAGAGACTATTACATCAAACCTGTGTTGTCTTGCACAACAGTCTTGCACATCAAATCTGTGTGGTCTTAAGATAAGTTTGTTCTTGAGTTCATTAGCATAACTCCACAGTTACTCCACTCCCTTTGTTGGAATATTTGTTCCAGAGGCAGTATCGATTTTGGTGAATTAAAATAGTTGAATGTCATGTCCAGTGCAAAGAAAGTTTTAAACTTTGTATGGGAATTCAAAATGGTTTAAGGCCATGTTTCAAGAAGTGACTATGTTCTTGCAAAGAGGTTGATGATAATGGCCTTCTTCACGCTTCAGGTACCAAAGACAGGACTATTTTTGTGTTGATAAACCTTTTTCATGGAAACATTGGAAGAATCATGGAAGAAACTGTCTGAAGACGTACATTTGCAGATACTATCATTATAAATACCGGTTCAACTGTCTCTTATAGGATGCTACATACTAACTCTTCCTGTGACTGCCGTCTGAATCTGAGTTTTCTCCAGCAGCACTGCAAGTTTTCTACGTGGAATGATCAGTTTAGCTTATAAGAACTTTCCAAGTAAGACCTATTAAAGCAGCTACCTGAGAACTGATTTATCATAGCTACCTACCACCTCTTCCTCTGCTGAAACACTGAAATAGATGCACTTTAAAGGAGAAAAATGGATTATAAATTCCAGCAGAAAGAACGTGAAAGCAGGAGACAAGCTGTCCTCAGACACAGGATTCCAATTGTGATTGGCACAAAACCTTAGTATTTAGTATATGTGCGAAAGCGTTATGTTTATTTAAATTTTCTATTTATATTAATTTAAGCCTTAGTATTTCAAAACTGTATATTTATTTAATCCATATTATTTAGTATATTTATTTATTTAGTGTAAGCCACAAAACCTTACTATTTCTGAGCTGCAACCAAAATTATTCCACTTTGTTACATGTTTTCCATCACAACTAAAGTAAAACATGTGAGTGACCGTGCAGTCACTTCCTACAACCCAATGCCAAGGAACCCATCCATCCACCCATCCATTCATCCACAGGTCCCTGCAAGAGCAAGTTAACCCTCTTGCTGGTTTCATGTTGTAAATCTGTTACCTGGAAAGGCTCAGATACGCTAAATGACAGGTAGCAATAAAACCTTAAGGGGAAAGAACATGAACTCCCCACAAAACTGTTTGAGTAAAGACTGGCAACAGTGACTACATGAATTCACCCATTCTTACCCTACAGTAAATTTGAGATTCAGAAGAGGAAGAAGGAGAGAAAAAGAGAGTAAGGAGCAGATCGCACACCTTGTGCGCACTGCTGGGCATGGGAGCATACTCGAGCAGTTACCAGGGAACCATTAGAGTACCACGGATCCATGTTTTAGCTTGGTTTATGGTTACTGCTCACATAAGCAAGCCATAAAATAAATAGACCTGGCATTAAATCAATGAAAATTATTCACAACTAGTGGGAGGCAAACAAAGGGGCCTGGGCTTTGCCAGTATCTTGGACTAGGACTCTAAAGCCCTTTGCTTTCTTACCGAACATGGTATCAAAATGCCTTCTGTAAGACAAGAAATTCGTAAGAGTTAACTCCTGTGGACCCAAAAAATGCTTGAAATAAAATCCTCTCACCAAAGATGGAGACCACTTGTCAACAGAAGTGTTGATTAATGACCTGTTTCAATCAAATATTTAAGCCATTCTTGTCTAAACTGCATAAAGATAGAAAAGGAATTATTAAAAAAGCTCTATGTGTTTCTTGGCAACGGATTATTTGGTTTGGCAGAGTGAAATGCATTTTCATAGGACCTCTGATGGAGCTTAGCAGGAAGGTAGTACACGCAAAACTCATTTGACTTGGCAGGGGACTAAACACTAGAGGCTCCTCAGGTCTCCCCCAGCAAAGTACCTTAATGAAGAGATATCACACATTAAGAGGACAGATAACAGCCAAAATCATATGTCATATCAGCCTTTCAGATTTTCTAAATTGTGACTGGAGATGTTCAACGAAGGCAACCTCTGCAAGCAGTTGTTGAGAACTGCACCAAATGAGAGATGCACGCTGAGTGGATAAGAAGAAAAGACACTGCAGATTAAAAAAGAAAAACCAAAACCAAAATTAAAAAGAAAATACCTCTCATTTGACTTTAGGAATTTGCTTAATTAGCTCAGCTAGACAGTTCTAGCAATGAAAAGCCAAAAACCATAAGCAACTTCTCTGCTCGCTGAAATTTTAGGGTCAGGTCTGTTGCTGAGGTGAATTTGCCTGAGCTGGGTCACTCAGGGGAGGAACTGCCTCCTTCCACACCAGCGAGTCTCTTCCACTCAGTAACAGCTCTGCCGCCAAAGCATTTTGTAATCTTAAACCAATTGGCAAATTTTGCAGAGGAGGTGTCAGACCCCCTGGATTCCGGCAAACCCTCCTGTGTAATTTCAGCTGTGCATACACAGTGCCAGAGTGCAGCCCAAGAAGAGTGGTGGCAGCAGGCACCGTGGTGTGATGCACAGCGCTGCAACTCCTCCGGCAGGCGGCATCAATTTGGGGCTCCTAGGGCAAACTGAAAATGGACAAAAATGCATTTGGGGTCAATCCCAATGTTTCTCTCAGCCTGAAAATAAATAATTCACACCATACTTTATACTTAATGTTTCAGTATTTCTTCCCTCATTCTGCTTTACAGATTTGAATAAAGTAGACAAATTTGGTCTTCAGAATTTTTTTTAAATTAAAATTTTTGATAGATAAATTGTCTAAAGAAATATTTTGATGTCCTCATTTTAATCTTATTGCATATTAGTTTGAAGGAACTCAAAATTGCATTTTGATAATTTGGTGGGTTGACCGTGGCTGGATGGCAGGTGCCCACCACAGCTGCTCTATCACTCCCTTCCTCAGCTGGACAGGGGAGAGAAGGCTCGTGGGTCGAGATAAGGGCAGGGAGATGAATCGGCAGTTACTGTCACAGCCAAAACAGACTCAACTTGGGGAAAATTAATTTAATTTATTGCCAATCAAAATCAGAGTAGGGTATGAGGAATAAAACCAAATCTTAAAACACCTTCCCCCCACTCCTCCCTTGGGCTCAACTTCATTCCCAATTTCTCTACCTCCTCCCCCCAAGCAGTGCAGGGGGATGGGGAACTGGGGGTTGCAGCCAGGTCATCACACATTGTCTCTGCTGCTCCTTCCTCCTTGGGGGAGGACTCCTCACACTCTTCCCCTGCTCCAGCATGGGGTCCCTCCCATGGGAGACGGTCCTCTGAACTTCTCCAATGTGGGTCCTTCCCACGGGCTGCAGTTCTTCACAAACTGCTCCAGAGTGGGTCCCTTCCACAGGGTGCAGTCCTTCAGGAACAGACTGCTTCAGCATGGGTCCCCCGTGCGGTCACAAGTCCTGCCAGCAAACCTGCATGGGCTCCTCTTTCTACAGAGTCACATGTCCTGTCAGGAGCCTGCTCCAGCATGGGTTTCCCACAGGGTCACCGCCTCCTTCAGGCATCCACTTGCTCCATTGTGGGGTCCTCCATGAGATGCAGGTGGATATCTGCTCCACCATGGACCTCCATGGGCTGCAGGGGGACAGCCTGCCTCATCATGGTCTTCATCATGGGCTGCAGGGCAATATCTACTCCGGCACCTGGAGCACCTCCTCCTGCTCCTTCTTCACTGACCTTGATGTCTGCAGAGTGGTTTCTCTCGCATATTCTCACTCCTCTCTCCGGCTGCTCCTGCACAGGTGTTTTTTTTCCCCTTCTGAAGTATGTTCTCACAGAGGCACTACCACTGTCACTGATGGGCTCAGCCTTGGGCAGCAGTGGGTCTGTCCTGGAGCTGGCTGGCATTGGCTCTGTCGGACATGGGGGAAGCTTCTAGCAGCTTCTCACAGAAGTAACCCCTGTAGCCCCCCTGCTACCAAAACCTTGCCATGCAAACCCAATACAAATAAATAAACCTTACATGTAAAACATTTTCACCAAGCTTGTGAAAACTAGTCTAATTTGTGCACTAATGCTGATTTTCTATAAACACATAATTTAAAAATTAGATTTTTAAAAATTTTATTTTTTTCCACTGTGTCAAAGAAGGTGGTGATGCTTTCTCCCCCAGAGAAACCAAAATATAGTTTGTGTATTATTTAAATTAATAACAAATTACATAACTAGTAGAAATCATATTATACTACAGTTTGGGAAGAAAGCAGGAAATACTGGAACCTCAGGGGAAATGCAAATAGTGGAACGTAATTAGTCGTATTAGTTTCTGGCCAAAAGATTAGATTTTATATCTATACACTTATTAAAAGTTTTACTAAGTGATAGCAACTGGCAAGGACTTTCTAATTGTATCCAAAAGATAGTAATAAAGGCATTTGGCTGTTGCACGACATTTTATACTGGGCATTCCATTTTCTAAAGTGCCGAGGAGACTTTGTGATGAGTCACAAGTCAGGTCTCAGGAGATGACGAATCTTTTGAAAATCCAGGATCCATTCTTGAGCCACTCTGCTCTCCAGCAATAGTCTGACTGATTTGTGATAACTGATGCAGCTGTGTGATTAACTCACAGCAAGAAAACGGGGTCCCTGTCCTAAAAAAAATAAGGAATTATTTTCCGAAACTGGCTTTCAGCAAAGATGCACAACACTCTACAACTGGCCTCTGTTTATACTCAGTGCCACTCACTGCTTCTCCAAGAACTTCATTCCAACTGAGTGTAACAAACCACCAGAGAAGTAAACCTTGCAGGTCATTCACAGAGAGTTTTCAGATATTGCCCGCTAGTGATGGTACCAAAGTGCCGTCTTAGCTCTTAGAATCATAGAATTGTTTTGGTTGGAAGAGACCTTTAAGATCATCAAGTCCAACCATTAGCCTAGCACTGCCAAGTTACCACTAGATCCTGTCCCTCAGGACTACATCTACGTGTCTTTTAAATACCTCCAGGGATGGTGATTCCACCATTTCCCTGCGCAGCCTGTTTCAGTGCTTGATAACCCTTTCTGTGAAGACATTTTTCCAAATATCCAATCTAAACCTCCCCTGGCGCAGCTTAAGGCCATTTCTTCTTCTCCTCCTATTGCCTGTTACTTGGGAGAAGAGACCAACCTCCACCTCGCTACAACCTCCTTTCAGGTAGTTGTAGAGATCAATAAGGTCTCCCCTCTGCCTCCTTTTCTCCAGACTGAACAACTCCAGTTCCCTCAGGTGCTCCTCATAAAACCTGTGCTCTAGACCCCTCACCAGCTTCGTTGCCCTTGTCTGGACACGCTCCAGCACCTCCATGGTCTTTCTTGTAGTGAGGGGCCCAAAACTGAACACGGTATTCGAGGTGGGGCCTCACCAGTGCTGAGTACAGGGGAACGATGACTTCCTTAGACCTGTTCTCCTGAAGGGAAGCTTTCGCCCCTGTGTCTTGGCAGACCGCAGCAGCTAACACGTCTTCACAGTTCAGCTGCATGGGGCAGGGGGAATGTTTCACCTTGTGCTGGAAGGTCTCTCAGGCACGGCACAGAGCTACCAAAACCCCTGCAGCTGCCGGCGGAGATGTGACTGTCCTGGCCACATCTTGGAAATGTTTCTCAGTTCTCAATGGGAGCGTTCACAATGGAGCTGGCAAACAGCTTACACTCACAGAAGTTTTTCAGAATTAGATTATTTCTGAATTTTGCACTGACAGATTTCTCAATTTTCATTTATTCTAGTAGATTAAGACCTAGTCCTAAGCATATGTTTTCTTCTGGAACAGGTGCTGGGGAGGTACACTAACTCTATGAGTATTGGTAGGCATTTCCTGCACAGCAAAAGACCCTTATTTTTTCCTCATCTGAAGACCACGGGTCCGCTTACCTGCTGAGTCTTCCTTGGACCTGGATGGTACTGCTTTACAGACTTTTATTTGTTTGGAAACATAGATATTGATACATCTTACCAGTTTCATTTTTGTTTCTATATTTGCAGCTGATTCTTTTATAGACTTTTCTTCAAACTGAAATAAATGTACTGAATGCAAAGACAACTAGTGTAACTGATGTAATCGCTGTTTTCAGTTGTACTATGAAAAAATACACTGTCAGTGTTGTTGTCAATATTAAAAAGATACATATGATCATCTCTATTGGAAAGAAATCAGATGCAAACATATTAATGGCGTTTTAAGTATCACAGGGCTAAACACCAAAATGTGTAAGACTACTTTAGGCATTCAGACACTGATGCATTGACTTCTCTTTTTTTTTCAGAAATACAATTTAAAAAACCAGTCTTAATAAATTCAAAATAGCAAGTGTCCTGCCAGGATTTCTTGGAAAGCTATCATATAGAATAATCAGATTGCCTTTATCTATTTTAAAAATGTAAAATTCCCCCCATGTGAACAGAAGCTTAGGGGTTTTTTTTAGCCAGTATTAGAATTTCCAAACAAATTACCCAGGGTAGCTATCCCTGCTGAATATCTCTCCAGCTTTTCCATGAACTTGGACCAAAACCGACAGTTAATAGTCACCATTTCCCCAACTCATAGCTCTGGGCAGCACTACTAAAATGTACTCATTTGAGCTAACTCTGCTACAGTATTTCAAGAAGAAAGGTTATTTTTTTCTCCTCCTTTGGCAGGTTATTTTAAGGTGTCAATTCAAATTTTTGGCACTGACGTCAAATCTCTCCACTGAAAAGCTGTTCCTATTCTCCGCAGGGCTGTCAAGTGTAGAAGCAATAGACTTCATTCTCCACTAACTGTAATTTTTCCACTATCCTATTATTATAATTTTCCACCCTGCTCTTGACAGCCTTGGTGGCTGTGCCTTACCAGAAGAAAGGGGTCTATTTATTTGTTTTGTCTTGATGACATTTTCATCACGAAGGAGGAGGTGGCCTTCAGTACACACAGCTTGCTTTGGAGCAGAAAGGAGAGGAGCAGTAGCTGTGGCTCTACTGTGAACACATACATAGCTCACAGCTGTATAGTTCATGGGAAGAATAAATCTAATAACAGTCATAATAATAATAACAACAGACAATTATGTGTGCAGTGACATTTTACAATGCAGGAAGTTTTTCAGACCAACCTTGACTCTAAGCACTTCCACGTGACACCAAGAAATGTCCCTGAATGGTCCCTATCTGGAAACATTCTATGAAGATGAATAAGGACCCGTACTTTTTTTCGCACACTACTGTCTTACTGCAACAAATTGCTCTATTTCAGTGTGTCTCTTTGTACAATAAGGTGCTGCTAAACAGCAGTCACACTTCATAAGCTCAGAAAAGTGAAAATATTAAGTAATATATCAATATAAAGCAATTCACTAGGAAAATGCACAATGCAACAGACCTGTTCTCCCCGTTTAAATGCCTCACTCCTCCTTACAGCCTTACCCCAAGGACTGAACTGCAGTGGCACTTCAGGCAATCCCAGCTGGAACAAGGCACTCGGAGAAGGTGAAGGCTTCTGACGAGCTGTCCAGGATTCAGGCTCTGTCTCCAGCAATATTTCCTGTGCAGCGTAAGTTATTCCTACCGTGTCAGCTCAGGATGTTGGGAAAGAAAAATATTTAGAAATGGGTTGTCATGTCTAACTTACCATCATAAACGTTTGGGAGGAGAGAGCCAACTGCTCTGCTTTCTCTGTTTAGCCAGGAATGAATCTGCCATTTTGGATTTTAAAAAAAATTAATCATGGCTCAAATCAGTTCTGATCAGTTAGCAAACATTTAATCCTGTTCCATCCTTTGCATCACTTTTAAAAGAGCAGGAGGTAGATTTTTAAGGTTATTTTTGTTGATTGGCTGTTTGGTTTCCAGAGCCTTCCAAAGGCAGCTGTCTTAGAGGTCCACATGTGCTGACAAAGGTGAGCACAGGGAAACTCCCAGGCATGGAACTGCAACATCTGTCCTGGGGAGGTGTTTGTTCTCCTGAAGGAGCAGAAGATCACTCTACCATTGTTTTCCTCAGATCTCCAGTCTGAGGGTAAGCTTCAAACTGCAGCCCCAAAGAGGGGCTGCCTCCTCAGAAGGTAGTGAGAGACACTACAGGAGAGACTGGACTGTTTTAGCCTTAGCTCCCTTAGCAAGACAGTTTGAAGGATATTTGCTGAACTTTGTACAACCAAGAGCTCACAGCTAGCTCTCCTTGTGCAAGGAGAGGGTTTTAATGTCTTTTCTTGCCCCTGTATGCACACAGGATTCAGAACAGCTGGTAGGATTAAATGCTTACTGTTTCTTTCCTGCAACACCAACAGTTTTTGCCATCTGTATGTGCATTGCTTTAGCTTTATAACATTCAGTATTATAATCGTCTCTGGGAGCTGAAAGATGAGTGAAATGTTCGCCTTTATACATGAGCGTTTCCCAGATCACTGTGCCATGAAACAGTTACTTGAGCTAACTGGAAGAAAAAGAGAATGGAAAAGACACCAGTTCAAGAAGTTCAGCCGAACTCAAAAATGAAAGAGTAGAAGAGTGAAAAGCAGAGCATGCAATTACGCTGCAAACGTGTCATTATGTTCAGTTGAACCAATACTTTAGTGGGACGAAAGTCCCTCAAACCTGTGCTAAAAAGCCTCAGAAGAAACCCAAATGTGTTCCAGGCTCAGTTTATACCCATACTGAGCCTGATGAGAGTTTGCCTAAGCAATTAGTGCAGGACCTCGTTGAGTGGGCGGCTGCCTTGGAGGTCCCGTGCCAGTGAAAGCCTGTTAGCCCACCTTGAAAATCAGCTGCCATTGGAAACAGCTATGTGGAGAGGCCAAGGGGTGAGAGCCCCACAGGAGTAGGCTTGCAGTGTTAATGGAGGGTGGGAGTACTCAGTTTTGACTTGCATTTACAGCGTGGCACCACTGGCTTGAAGTCAATCAGCTCTCTAATTCTTAAGGCCTTGAAATAACCGTGCAAAATTATAGCGCATTTAGTAAGACTGCTGGGAGAAGTAATGCCATCCGAGTCTTTGAACAAGTTCATCTGTTCTTCCTTTCCATTCTTCTTCTTCGTATTTTAAAAAGGTTTATGACAAACAGAGGATGATACTCTTTCGCCTACTGAGGGATCCTACATATTGAAGCTGCAACTCAATTATCTGTGAAGCTTTTCAGAAATCTTCAGCGCAGCAGCAAAATTTAGCGTGGATTAGCTTCCAGCTGGGAAAATAATAGGTGGAAGTTTTGTTCCTTTGCATATGGGAGAACAAATACATGGATATTGCCACATAAAATGGTAGCAATTTCTTTTCTGTGGATAAATAATTGCTGACAACTTGGTGTAAGGGAAGGAGCTAATGATTTTGCAACTCTGCCCTGTACCTACATCAGGAGGTCTGTACCTACATCAGGAGGTACAGGGCAGAGTTGCAAAATCATTAGCTCCTTCCCTTGTATGCCTAATCTTTTGACCTTGTTCATGTATTTAGCCTTATTCCTTCAACCATGAACGCCGTCTGTTTGCTGAGAACACGGACTAGAAGAGCAGAGAAGTGACTACAGTGAGCATTTCCATTGAAATCTCATTTCCAGGTTGCTGCAATATTTGCAGCACCCCAACATTAGAAAGAAAAACAGAGGCTTGGGGTTAACTTCCATGGCCTGTTTCAGTCTTTTTAAATTACTGCAGATCAAACCTCTGTGTAACCACTGTGAATTACACTGGAAATGAGCAAAAACAGCTATTGCTTTCCCCAGAAGTTTAAAGTAACGTCTGTAACGGTTTCACAGTTTTTTGGCTCAGGCTGAGCACGCTTACAATGACAATTACGCACCCAGTCCTTCTGCAGCTCGAGCCCAGCAGCCCCCTTGCACAGAGCCCCTCGGGGAGCTCTGTGGTAACCTCAAGGGTGCACTCCTTTTCCAAGAGTAAAAGAGCACCATGCCAGGTCCTCAGCACCAAAGAAGTTTTGCCTCCCCGAGGGTCCTACAGGACCAATTACCAGTTGCTGTCTGCTGGGGTTTGGGGCAGATCAAGATCTGGGCAGGGGCTTGGCAGGTTCAAGAGCTTCCAGCTGGGAAAGGGTGTGTGCAGGACCCTGCACTGAGCTTCTTTGTTCCTTGAGGAAAAGAAGTTACAGAAGCATATCGTTTTATTGTACTTGGGGGACATATGATGGACGTGTGCTGTTGAAAGCTCTGTCAGGTAAGGGAATATCATTTTTATGTGACTTCTTGAGTGAGCTTTGACACCCAATCTTAGTAATATGCTGGTGTACTTTAGGTGTCCTTGCTTCTTGTGATGACTGGGTTTTACTGGTGCTCTAAATGCTATCCATACTGTTTACCAGCAAGTCAGTTCTCACTACCGTTGCCAGTGAAGAGCATTTTAAGTGATGCTCTGGTTCATGATATGGTCAAACCGGTGGTTAAATTCTGGTTGCAGAAATCTTGTTGATGAAGGTGATGGGGAAGGGGAGGAAACCAGAGCTTGTTTGTAGCTGAGTGGTTTGAGCACAAGGTACTGGCAGTTTACTTGCTGTGTAAACTGAGAAATATGAATGTAGCTGAGAAAGATGAAATAACCGTGCTCTGCTCTTTTTCTTTCATGGTTGTACTTTTTAAGCTGTTTTCCCAAGCTATTATGCTTGCACCTGAAAGGTTTTGCTCTGGTGTGGGAGGCAGCTATATGGAGAAATAAGTCTGAAATGTAGTCTCAGAATATCCCCCTCTGTCAGTATCCAGGGCTTCTTTCAGTAGGTGCAGAGAGAAAATGGTCTGCTCTAATTTTTTGTCTAACTGGGGGAAACACTGTGGAAAAATAAAGCACCTGTGCAGAGAGGGAGGAAAAAGTAGGGAGTGAAACAATCCATATATTTAGATTCTGAGATGAGGAAATTAATTATATTCCCCAACACCCTAGTTGATACTAACACAGTGGTAGCTGATTACAAGAGGAAGCATTTATGTTAATGAACTTTAGTGATTCAATTTTCTTTCAACTTCTACCATCTGTTTTAAAATACATGTTTCTGTTAGGATGCTAATAAGTACACGTGGTTTAATGCTGCATGCTAGTCACCAGTAGCTCTCACTGATTTAAATGCAAATTGTATTTTGCCTGAATCTGGTCTGCTAGATCTGGTCCCTATTTGAATTACAGTTCCTGGGAAATGCTGAAGGGAGGGAAATGGTCACAGAAAGATATGTTCATGTGTCTTTTCTGCTTTATTTGGAAATGGTCCGTCAAAATGTAGCTAAAGTTTGTAATGTTTGGAATTGTGTTTTGGGCCTGGAGACCCATTTATAGCAGGCAAATGTCTGGCTTGCTTCATTAGCTGCTGCCACCATTAAAGGTGGCACTGTTTGGGCATTTCTTTCAGTTATACGTGAAGTGTATCTGACTATAACTAAACACAAGTCTTCCAAAACGGGAAGTTAATTTATTGGTGTAGTGGGAAGTCTCCTCCCAAGCAAGGAATAAAGTCAGTGGTTTTAAACAGTTTAATGAAGCTCTTATCAAAGAGCTGATGGTGAATGCTTTGCATTCAGGATTTGTATGAAACTTTTAATACCTAAAACCTCTGAGGGCTATGGCACAAAACTAGTCTGATACTGGAAGTTTTTAGCAGCATCACACCCCTTCCCTCACACCTGAGTGTTTCATGTAAGACTTTTCTGCTCCTCAGTAAAAGAGCTTGTGTGAATGTGTGTGTGTAAAGCGTTTATTTATGCGGCTGCTCAAACCAATGGCATGGAATAGGTAGAGAAAAGGAGCAAATGTGGGGCCCTTAGCTCAGCTCAGCCATAAAATGAAGCCTTTTTTTTTTTTTTTTTGGTAGCCATTTGGATCACCATTGCTTTCCTTCCAGAGCCCAGGAGAAGCAAAGAACACAGTCGAATGTTGAATTTGGCTGGTTCGTGGGGATCTGTATGACTCACCTCTGCTAAAATTAACTAAGCTTAATTTGTAACTTGTTGCTCAGTAAACATAAAAAAAAAACCCTAAGAGACCAATCGGGCACCAAGGGATGGTGTTGATTTTGTTTTCTCAACAACAAACTTGAAAACTAGTACCACTTACTGGTATTTCTGATAAAGTCACAAGGTGAACTGTGGATGAGCAAGCTGTGGTATTTTCTCTCTCTCCCTGGTCTCACCTTAGCCTCACTGCCGCTGAGCAACGCATGAGAACATTTAAACTCCAAATAGAAGGTAGTACTGCAGGTTGGACTCCCACTAGATAATACCTTTTTGTTTTATCGCAGGTGCTGGCCAGTGTAAAAATGGGAGTTACTGTTAACCTTGTGATTTAAGCTTTGTCTTAGTGCCAGAGATGATATAATCACGATTAGTTTAACCAAATTTAACAAACTTCAAAAAATATGTATTTTTAATGTTAAGACCTTTAATGTAGTTGTTTTCATGCGCAGCCTTTCTTTCTTTGAAGCTGGCTGTTCAGGTGATAGTTTTTTCATCTGAAATGACAGCTGCAGTAGCCAAGAGAGTTATAGCAGTTTTTGCGCTACTGAAAAATAGACACATCTTCCCAAAATGGGGATTCGTTTTCCTAAAAGAGTGACCCTTAACTCAATTTTAACTTATTTGATTTCATAGATGGACATTAATACTAAGCAGATGAAGAATCCCTCTGGATTTGCATTTTTATATCTTTTTAGTACCAAAAAAAATCATCATGACTAAGTTAATTTTTAGTGTAGTAATAGGACTTAATCAGAAATGACTGTCTTTCATTCTGAATGTTATAAACCATATACGAGTTTTACATCTTAAAAAAACTTATTTGCGAAGAGGATTAGGCGGGATCTTCTAATCCTCATTCCATTTCATCTGTTTTATTAATAAACTATAAATACTCATTCCAATTATGTCACGCTTGCCATGGGCCTGATCCCGAGAGATGCTGAGTATCTGGGCCCACGTGGATCGCCATCGACGTCCTGCTCCAGCGTCGCTCCTGCTTTCTCAGCAGCCTGCTTTAGCCAGAGCTGTTTTGTCCTCTCTTGTCCTGGCTTTGGTTATATGTAATCAGTGTTTCTTCCGAGCCGGCTGCCAGCATACTGCAGTTCTTTAGATGTCCGTGCTTGCAAAGGATGTCGTAGCTGCAGCAATTTCACAGGGCATCAAGCCTGCGGAGGCATGCCTGTACTTAAATTTCTACATTGTGTATTCCACCGGGCCTTACGTGCGTGCAAGTAATTGCATGGCTCAGGAGGCATTATGTTACACCAAGTAAGATAAAAATTGCAGGTGTTCGTGCCTTGCTGTGGTTTATGCCGGCAGTCACAAGTGGGGAGGAGGGAATGCTCACATGCGCAAGAGAAGAACGTGGAATTTTAACACCAGTATTGAGTGAGACATGCAATGTAGCTACAGCTAAAATTTGTCCACTTGATGTGTCATCAGCCCCTGATATTTGATAATATATAATGTTGCTGAAATTGGTAAGAATTCTGCTTTTGCATTTGGCATAGTCAGCGTTTTGCAAATCATTGCTAATAATGCCTCTATGAGGTGAAAGAGACTTGAAACGGATGCGGGTGGGGAAATAAAGGATGGGGACAATATATTGGGAAAATCTAGTGCGAACGGGACAGTGATGGCATAAAATTGCTACTGCTGCTTCTGTGACACATTCATGCAGTCAACAGGAGTACAGAAATAAGCTGAACAGCATATTTCAGGTAACTCTGTCCAAGCAGTTTTCCTTTTACTGCGTTTTACAGTCCTACAGTGCAGCGCTATGCCAATAAATGAGATTGATAGCAGGTCTCCTGGAACAAAGGTGCCTCAGCAATTATCCAGGACAGCTTGCCAGTTTTCCTGGGGCCTGCCAGGAGCAGGGTATAAGCCAGATGTGACTTGTTTGGTAGCAACAGTACACTCCAGACCCTGGGGGCTTCTGACTGTACAAAGGTGGGGGCACATCCATTTGTAGGGTGAGGAAGTTTGACAAAGTCACAGAGGAAGAGGATGGCTGGAAGCTGTTTGCACTGAAGAACAGTTCACCCAATATACCGTTATCCCCAGTTATCCCTAAGAAAGTGGGAGCCATTGCCTGAGATGAGATGGGTGGCATTGCGTGAGAAGTTCTGGTGATGGCTGACTGCTCTTTCTTGGGAACAAACTGGAGGTAGTCATAGGCTTGGTAAGCCTGAAGCAGTGCCTTTGTTGACCAAAGCAGGTCAAGTGAGATGGGACGAGGATCTTCCCTGTGTCTCTGCTGCTACGTTTGACAGACAGCTCTGCTCAGACAACTCATAAAGACAAATAGAGATTGTCTTGGGGAGGTGGAAGGAAAACTAAATGGATGAAAAACACCCAGCAAGACCTGTGTTGATTAAATCACACAATTTTTAACTTCTAACAACCACCTGAAAGAAAACATTGAAAATCACAGTAACCCTCACAAACATGCACTTACTGCAATATTACCAAACTCTTGAGACAGACCCCTCAAATAGCACTGAAATAATATGCAGCATGCTTTGTAGGTCTTGTTAAAAATTTATTATTTGTCTTCTGATTTTTGAGATGCCAGAGTTCCCCTGAGCCATACTTACAAGTTTTTCTTTGTAACTAGCATCAGTAGGAAAACATTGCTTAATTGGTTGGACTTTATTTTTTCCTCCAGCAGCTGGAGCTCAAAGTAAACCCCACGACGAAAAGTTTCAACAAATTGATGAAAGCTGCTGGTGTTGGGGTTTGAATCGGTGATGAACGCATTAGAAAATACAAAGGTTAGTTCTTTCCTTTAGTAAAGTAAGGGGAGGCAAGATTACTGCCTGCAAACTTTGGTGAGTAAACAGCTATGTAACTCCAAGAGCAGTGTCAGGAAAAATGCAGGAGTAATATTGGTGGCGAGTAAACCTTGGTTGCATAATGTGAGAAAGTCCTAACTCAGAAGACCAAAGGTCTGGGAGAAGCCCTTGTAATAGTAGTGGGAGCAGCAGTGATCATCTTCTAAGAGGAAGGTGATTTGGGTCATGGAGGGAACAGAGCTGGGTGCTCTGTTTCCTCCATGAACATCTTAAGAGGCTTCGTGGTCTTCCTAAAAAGAGAAACCTCTGCTGTGGCAACTGCCCCGTGGTGCTTATTTGAAAACAGCAAAGCGCTTCTAAAGCAACTCCAAAACATTTTAACTTTGACTATCTCATTTTAACTCCACCGTAAAAGACTGAAATTTTCTTTGAGATGTAAACCAATAATGAGTTACACAGTACTTAACTATAAAGACCTAATTATGTATGTTAGATTGAGTCTTTTGTTAGTGTATCCCAGATCAAGCCGGGATGCTGGCCAGGCATGATTTCGAGAGATATAAAAAGGACCAATGAAAAGTAATTTGAACTTCTTTAATTCTAGCTTGTGGCTTTGTTGTTGTTCTGTGTTTAAAACATTAAGCACTTCACAGTCTTTTTTTTCTTTCTTTCTTTCTTTCTTTCTTTCTTTCTTTTCTGGTCATCTCAAACAAATTTTCTTTGATGTAACTTGCGAGAGAAGAAACAGGATTCGAACTCTGCCCTTTAAATGAAGACTTGTACAATACTTTCTTACAAATTATAGTGTAGTAAAATGCAACCAATATTTCAATATGACTCAAAAGTGACCTTTCCCAGTCTCCAACAGCAGGCTTGCTCTCACAAACGTACTGCTCCGAAAAGCTGATGTGTGTGCTGGGCATACTAAAATGAAAACCATGAGCTGATTTCTCCCCCACCCCCAGTTCTCACTGAACTATCACAAATTATTATGAAAAATGGTGCAGGTCATCAAATCCTCGGAGCTGAGGTGCACTGTTTGCTGACATGTCAGCCTACTGCAAGGACACCCTTGCACCTTTCTGCATTATGTCCTTTGCTGGAAACTAGTCTCTTCCACACATACACCAACAGCACCACATTACCGATGCTTCACCTCTCAGAGCTGTTAGGTAGGGACGCAGTTCATAACTTTTTGGATACATTAGGAGAAGCACACAGATGTGATTTTACATACTGTCTTAATTTTAAAGATTGTGAGACTCACTTTAATTCAAGTCAGGGTAAGGTTAAAGCAAACAAATATTTTATTTATGGAATTCATACAGAGCTTACAGAGGGTTTTGAAGACGCAGGACAGAAAGGAAAGGAAACTGCATGCAGCCAAGATGTTACACGATGGAATCTTTAAAGGCTTCTCTTCCCACATCCCAGTGAGAAGCAAACTTACCTGACACACATTGCCGGGATGCCGCTGTGTTGAACATCCTCTGTCCTCAGGCAGCAGCCACAGGATGTGTGCTCAGATGAAAGGCAGGGGAAGGGCTGATAGTTTCCCATCCCTTTGGTTCATGCCTTGATGGGAGGGAGGGGTGCAAGGGTGTCCTTCAATCTCAGGCCTTCCGGCTCTCACAAATGTTATATTTCCCAGCTTAGTTACCCTCTGGAAATGCTGTTGCCACCGGGCATGGCCAGCCTTTACCATCTCCCGTCCAGGCAACTAACGAATTTTGTTTGGCTTACCCCAAGTGCTTTCTAGTTTCACGGCCTCATTTAAGTCAGGTGGGACCTCTGGAGGTCTCTAGTCCAACCCTTGCTTCAGCAAGACCAACATCTAAGTCAGATCAGGCACTGGGGATCTTGTCCAGGTGAGTTTTGTGCATCTGCAAGGACAGTGATTTGACACCCTCTCCAGGCATCCTTTTGCAGTGCTTAACCACCTTCACTGGGGGGGCGGCGTGAAATTACTTGGACTTTCCCTTGCTCCTACTATGACCATTGCTTCTTTAACTCTCACCATGGGCTTCTGAGAAGGATCTGTCTGTCTTCTGTCCAGCCCTCCCCACCACAGCAGTAGTGGCAGCCAGCCATCCCTCAGCCTGCACTTTTGCAGGCTGAGAATGCTCCGCTCCCTCTGGGGCTCCTCGTGCATGGTGTGCTCCAGCTCTCGACCATCACAGTAGCTCTCCGCTGAGCTCCCTCTCTCCTGTGTTGGGGGAAACACAGCCAGACACTGTTCCAGGTGTGGCTCTGAGTGATGGGTAGCAGCAAAAAAATACTTCCCTTGACCTGTTGGCAAATTCTTACCTAGCCTCACATGAAGCTAGCCTTCGTTGCCACAAGGATGTACTGCTGACTTGTCTGCCTGCCTGCACGCTTCTGCGGAGCCGCTCCCCAGCAAATCCTGTGCTGCATGCACAGCCAGCGTGCTGCAGCGACCCAGCAGGACAGAGTTCGCCTTCCAGTTTACCACGTAATCCTGTTCCCCACATGCTGAATCCCATTTTGCATGAACCACGTTTTCATCAGTCACATACTACACCATCGTGTAGATAAGATTAGTGCCTACCTCTTGCTAAGAACGACACTTGACAGTAAAGAAGTACTCCCGAGTAATACTGGGTGATTTGGGATGACTGAGCTCCTCCATCCTCTTGCTGGCATGCTATGTGTAAATAATATGCATTTGACATACTATTCTTGTACACAGTGGTTTGATAACGTTCCCTCAGTAGATCAAAAAGCTGTAACTTAATCCTTTTCCTAATGTAGCGAACATTTGACAAGTTATTGCTGAAGCTGAGTACTATTTATAGGTTGTTTTACTATTTAGTTCTGAACTCACGGTGACTAATGACAAAAATGATACTGTGCAACCACCAAGTATTTTTAAATACTCCCTGGTAGGTCTCTCCTAATGCGTTGCTTTGATTATTTTTTTTTCATGAAGTAAGGATGGGGGGAAAGTTTAAAACAGTTGTTCCTTTCCCTTTTGGGGGAAAAAAAACCCACCAAAGAGCATATTTCTAAACCAATGCCTCTTTAAAAAAATATTGCACAATAAAATTTCAACATTGAAGTATCAGCTCACTGAAGTCAATGGGATTTTTGCCAGCAATTTGGTTGCTGAGCTTCCTTTACACCCTTTTTCTGCTGAGGGAAGAAGGCTGAATCTGTCAGAAATGCGAGTGCGTTGCCTGTGGGGAATTCAGTTTGTTATAATTCAGTGAAATTCTTCCCCGAGCCAGAACAAGTCTCTGTCTGTCTTGCCTCCTGTTTTGAACCCTATTTTTAGCCTGATTTAATTGCATAAATAGATTGAAGTTGTGCAGGTGTGATACCAGAGGAATGCCTCTACAGTGACAATATTACTTAGGCTGTAAGATGCTTCAACCAGTAAACGTGGTTGTCGCCACTGGGATGAAGCCATCAGGCTGGGAGAACCTTTTCCAATTTGCTTAACAAGTTAGTGGGGGGTGGGAGGTAGAGAAATACCACAGGACGGACCTTGCCACAGAACGCAATGTTACCCCCCTTCCTTGCTGCTTGCATCTCACGGGTCAACTCCTCCATGCTACAGCGGCGGCTGTCCTCTTCCGCAGCTGGAAGTGCTTCGAGCCCGAGGAGGGTGGATTGAGAATGGGGAAAGGAAAAGGAGCAGGGATGGGCTTTACCCCTCAGGGTACAACAGCTTGGGTAGGTCTCCAGTAACCCATTTATGGTAGACTAAACACGTAGGAGGGGAGGCAAGTTATTGAGGGCACAGAGCTAGGACTCACCAGGATTACTTGCATGAAAAGGCTGAATTTGCAGTACCTGTGCTAAAACCTATTGATGAAATCTTTTTGGATTGTGTAAGTATTCCTGATGAAATTCGAGGGGCAAGGGAAGTAGGAGATGGTGCCAGTGCTGTAGGGCTGCCCCTTGGGAGCTGCTTCCTTCTCCCTGCCCGGCACAAGCCGACACTCTGAGCCCAAGGGTGCCTCGCGGCACCTACGTGTGCCTTGTTTTTCAAATCACAGGCTAATGCAGAATTATAGTTCATCTGTCTGGGCCAATTAAGTCAGATAATTAAAATGGCTTTTTTTTCCTCTGTCAGATTAATCTCTTAGCCATACTGTTAGAATTATGACTTTTTTTATTCATCTTTTAAAAACTCATTTTCTGTGCCTGTGTGTTGAGACCCCGGTTCAAAATAACAGCAGTGTAACAAAGAAAGCCAAGCTGTTCCTGCCGGAGAGAAGCCGGGGGAGTTATTCAAAATGTAGCGAGAACTGATAGGATCTGGCTGCCTTAGTGCCTTGAAAGGCAGTCTTAATTTCTTTTAAAACTGGAAGTTAGCCATATCCCTACCTTTTGAGCATGCTGAAATTTATTGTATGGCTGGAAAGGGAGGTTTTGCACATTTACAGTCCTTTGTTGCCCCTGGGGTTCCCACCAAGACAGGCGTTCCCTCAGAGCTGCCCTTGGCTGCCCCAGGTCCCTGCTCAGGAGGGCAGTACCCTTCTCCGTGCCCTGGCTTTCACCTGCATAGGTTAGGATATTGCTGGCACTGCCCGGTCCCTCAGCTTTCTCTGTTAAACTTGTCTTCAACAGCAGCGAAACAAAAATCCTTCAAGCCAAGCCTTGCTTCTTTCCCCTCTGCCTCTTCTCTAGCCTGCCTGGACATTTACAGATACGAAAATATAAGCATATGTCTGAGGTTTATTAGGTGTGCCCACCTTTCAACCAGCTGTTATTTTAAGCATTTGATGCTGAAGAACTTAGTGCTGAGTTTTGGCTGTGGAGGTGTTGTTACACTGAATGCAGGCTCTGGTCCATCACTGATGAACAAAGCCAAGGCAGACTCAGCACTGAACTTGTCGTTCTTCTGTGATACTCATGCACTTGTAAAAAACGATTAATTAGTTGCAGTACAGAGGCTTTGTTCAGTGAAAATTTATTCTGAAAAGTTGTTATTGCAGTGAGCGTCTTTGATTATGATAGCATGAATAAGTGCTTTGGAAAAAAAAGGAATATTAAATAAGAAGCTCATATTCGCACGAGAATCTGTTTCTTGAAAGCCTCTAAAATTCTTCACTTATTATCAGGTATTGCAAAGTTGGAGATAAAAGTAACCAACATTAAAAAAATTAGACTATCTTCCATTTCATAAAGCTGTGAGTTAATTTAATAATCAGAGCCTTCATTGTCTCGGTAATTTAAATTACCATTAGTTGTCTTGTCATCATAGCCTGATATGAATAATGACTGTTACATATTGCTCAGTCTGGTACCTGGCACGTACAAGGATTCATCATGATACCACGTTTCATCTTTCACGTAACGGCTGCTATTAGTGCTATTACTGAGCTCACCTGCCTTCAAAGCCTAACTTGAGCTACTGACTTTATTCCCCTGATCTCCACCAGGATTTAGTCTGATAGGGACAGTGCAGTAGTATCAGAAATTCAGTTTAATGATAACAGTGTTTTGAAGGCATTGCTGATTGCAAAGTAGAAGATGGGTTTTTCCCTTGTCAGGTTTGCACTCACGTTCTTCTCAGCCAAAGTGTAACGTGCCCTTATCGTGTGGTGTGAAACTTCTGGTACCAAGAAAAAGGCAACCAGGAGCAGAAATTTCTTGGAGAATCTAACACAGAAATCACAGGCAAGCCTCCACCTTTTTCCCCCCCCATGTTGTAGTTTAATTGCTCAAGACTTCAAGATCTGATTCAGACAGGATTTAATTAAGAACTGGCTTCAACGTTTCTATGGGATGTTTACGAAATCAGTGTCTTCATGTTAGTCTCCAAAACTTTGGTGTGTATCTTCTCGGTGCTTTAAAAAAACCCCTGTGCTTTACCAATAACATTAACATTCTGTGAATTAAATAGTTGTAGATTTATCTTTTGATCCCTTATTAAATTGGTGCTTAGCCAATATTCATATTTAGCTTTCATAATCTTTCCTCAAACATTTGTCCCTCCAGAACTACGGTCCCTTTGATGCTTTTCTCTGAGCTCCATGTGAATGTCTTTGTTTTGGATTATTTTTCCCCAGAGGTGATAGTTTTCATATTTTCAAGCCAAAAAATCATGTTACTTTCTGTCCTGGAACTGTACATTTTTCTCATCAATGACTGGAACGTTTCCAGGTTGAGGATGCTTTGTAACTCTAATAATGTATTTATTTTCTCATATAGGTCAGGACATAAGACACATGTGTTGGTAAATACATGCACCAAATATTTTTTTTCTGGTTTGGGCTGGTGTTTGCTTTAATGTTCCTTGTTTACAGCCCTTTTGGTTCTCCACTCCTAACTTAGCAGAACAATTAGAGAGGCTGATCTACCTTGAGGGCTGGTAAGGGCTTTGCAGGCCCTCTGTTATCTCCTTCAGCAGGGGATCTGGGATTATCTCAGCTCCTCAGCACCCTGCCTTTCCTGCAGTCAAATGTTTGGAACCTCTCTCTTCCCTTTGAACTTCGTGCATCAGGGACTGTGTCTAACCAGGTCCAGGTAGCCTAACCTAACGCCTCTGGGCGTCCGGGATCATCAGACGAGTCCAAAAAGGTTGGAAGCTAAAAATGAATGAAAACGTAGAGGCAAACAGATGCATGTCTTAATGTGTATTGACTTGTTAATTTGTACATTAAAAATAAAAATCCAACTCTGACTAATTGGACATCATGCAGGAATGTACATGAAATAGTCTGGAGATAGGGAGCGCTGTTGCTCTTGCCCAGGCTGAGCAAGAGACCAGCAGAGGCATTTATGATGCGGTGGGGTCAGTTCAGGCAGGGGAAACTCTGCAGGATGGAAAGGAAATCTGCAAGGAAGGAAGGGAAATCACCGTTAAGCTTTCCCTCTTCTGTAAACAAGAAAGATCTTGCTCTATTGTCATAACTGTGTGTCTACTTTGGAAAAACTTTGATTGAATATCACTTAGCCACTGATGATACATGATGATACAGGAACAAAGTTTACAGTACCAAATTTAAATAGCCATTTCTTTCTGTTACAAATTCTGTTAGTATGGATGGCCCTTCATAAAAATAATTCTCTGGAGAAGGGATTCCCAATGTGCTGCAAGAGGTTTTTGATGAGAGCAGCTAACATGGACGCTGTGGAAACCTGGGTGCATCCTGAGTGAGGGAAAGCAGCCTGGGAGCGTTAGCAGTGAACTGGGCTTGCAGTCTGTGTCTTTCTGCATCCCTAGCTCAAACTCCCATTTCAGAAAGCTGTTCTTCACTTTGGGGATTTTTACCCCATATACCTCTGCCAGCTGGAGACCAACTTAACTATGAACTTTCATATACTTCATGTGTACTTCACTTCTAACTTCCTCTTGCAACACTCTAGTTAATTTTCAGTAGAGATTTTGGCTGCCATGGCCTGACTTTGTTTTATACACCCTCTGCTCCCTCTGTCTCCCAGAACTGACCAGGTAATGAACACTGAAAGTTTGTCAGGTGCTTGGCGAATTGTGTTTGCACACCTGAAATGATTCTACAAAGATACTGTACTACCACAGTACCTGTTTATTAGATACATTAATACAAAATACATGCAGTTATCACGTGGGACCATTTTTCCATTGAGTAGGTATCTTGTGGCAAAGAATTAGAGATGTGGTAGAGGCATCAAACCCTCCCTTTGTAAAACAACATCTGTAAAAGATTACTCATCATGGAAAGAACGGAGATTTTATTTGATACTTAGCAGAAGTCTGTAACGTAAGCTTCCAGCAGCACTTTGTTGCGGGCTCTGTTAAGGATGTGAGAAAACATAACCAGTGACAGACACAGCTGAGCTGGCAGGAGCCTGTGTGCTAGTGATGCTGAATCTCTACTCAAAGTGATATTCTGGTACCTTATCTCAAAAACACCCCTAAAGATGGACATAGTCCATTTGGAAATAGTCTGGAAACACACAAGGAGAGGATTTTGATAGCTAACAGTGTAACTGAGAGCAGCCAGCACTGTTTTAAGTAAAAGAATCAGAATAGATATGCTTGAGGGGTGTGCTGGATTTTGGATTTCTTTTTAAAGAAAAACCAATGTGAGCTGTCAAGGAAAAAGCAGCAAATAGTTTTCACTCAACACAGGAGTAGACTGAAGCCTATTGTGGAAGAATAATCAATGGCATAGAACAATATTTGAGGGGGGAAAAATGCCAAGCAAGGTCCACAAAATGATGAAGTAGCAATGAGGCGAGGAGAATCTAAAGAGAGCTGATGACAAAGGCAGTCCAGTTTGAGATCCAGCCTGCTGAACTGTCTTGGAAGGTAGGCCAAAAAGACCAAATATACAATATGGTGAAAAAGCTGATCACAGTTCACTTTCACAAGCTGTAATGCATCTGAGCCTTATCTACACTGACTAAGATTGTTTGGGTAGGATATTCTCATTTATAGTCAAAAATCTGCTTATCCTAGCATTATGAACCCTAATACTCCAACAAGTTTTTTAGAAGTTACAAAACTGCTGTCCATGTAATGCAATTAAAAATGTCTAATGGTACTTAGATCTTTATCCCTACTTTTCTCATCTCCTCTGGAACTCCCTTCCATGCAACACTAATTAAATTGGTGGAGGGTTTTTTAATGAACTGTTAAACTGCCAAAAGTATGAGTAAATTTCATTTAAAGTAGAATTTTAAAAATGTTTCCCAAAAATCCTTCATAAACTCTTTCATAAACTTTCAAACAAGATACTGACATGAAGCTTCCTTGAGTTACGCTGGTTCTCCTCTCCAGGCTGCTAGTACGTTCTTCCTTGGTTAGATGCCTCTCGTATTTCTGCTGGCTCCTGTTTGACAAACAGTGCACTAGGATGTGAGCACATAAAATAGGAATCTCTCTACTCTGTCTGGCAAAAAGAAAAGAAAAAAAAAAAGGTTTTTAAATTACTGCTGGCTAGCTTTAATAATGAGGCTGTTAAAACCCTGAGGGAGCTGGGGGAGTGTCTGATCAGGTTGTCCTCTGCCCCTGAAGGCTATCACTATCCAGAATTTTCTAACATCTTGGAAGTTCAACATGTATTCGCTTCTTCCTGAAGCAGTAAAGCTGCAGAACTAGTATAGAGCAAGGAAAGGATGTGGAAGGCTTAGCACCAAAATAAGAACGCTCAAAATATGCAAAATTATTTTTTTCAGTTTTCTTGCCATAATACAGTATTCTCCCTATCCCAGTGAATTGCTGAAAAGTTAAGGAAGAATAGCTTAGAAAAAGTCAAGTCATACCTATATAGGAGAGCAGCTTATTTTCATTATGAAATACTGGTATATCATGTAATTGAAATGGATTTAACAAGCACAAATCCAGTATGAAATGGAAAAACTGGCTTTCCTGGCAAATAATTCTAGGGTAGGACAGCAAAATTTCAGCAGACACTACTGCAGCAGGATTCTTTTGCCAGCCTTTCACCAGCCCTTACAGCGGCTATGCCTGCTTGCTTTTATCAGGTTTTGAAATACGGGGGAGGAAAAAAGGAAGCTGAGCTTCCAAAAGACTGTAGCAGCAATCCATTAACTAGATTTGTACAGCAGCATTTGGGAGTTCATTAAATGCCTGCCCTAACTGGTAAAGTATGCACTATACATCCCTTGCCCCTAGCATTAGAAGAGCCTAAATAAGCATTAGCAGAATTATTTACAAAAATGGCAAGATCTGATGCTCTTAAAGAATTCCTCATCTACTTTAGGATGAAAATATTTCACATTGTTGGATTTTTAAATACACATATTTGTCCAGACGATCCCTGAAAGACTTCCTCTGACAGACAGACATGCTGTTCTGTGAATACTTGCATCCGCGTTTGCCCCGAACTCTCCAGTGAGAGCACCTAGCTCCAGCTCCTCTCGGAAACTCAAGACCTGTGGCTCGCCAGCAGCTCAGCTCCAGGGGCCCCGGGAATTGGAGCCCGCGTCCCTCCTCCAGGTCAGATAAACCAAAATCAGGGGAGCGAGCTCTGCTAACACACAGATCTCACCAGTTCAGCTGTGGAACAGGACCAGCTTTGTGAGCTCTGTTGCGCAGGTTCACTAGAGCTAGAGTTGAACGCCACATGCTTCACAGCTCGCTGGAGTCTTCCTATAGTGTTATTCACACAGCTATTCAGTAGTTACTGAAATATTAGACAAACGTCACATGAGGTTGTGAAAGAGAAGCAGGAAAATATAGCTGACAGCTACTAACAGCGACAAGCCGTTTCCAGTATGCAGAGCTAGTAGGTAGCTTTGAAAATTTCCTGAGCTCAAAGCAAGAGGAGATACCAAGAGCTTAGGAAATACCCTCTGTATGTGGGAGAAATCAAGTATTTTTGCAATGAAGTACTGTGTCTGTTTAAAGTTAGGAAACCCTGATCCAATTTATGTTGTGTGATTCGGCACCTTGTGGACTTTGATGCCTTTCTGGAAGATGTGCTTTCATCAGCTGTTACTGGGCTTGCTCCAGGGGCATGTAATGAAATTCGGTGATGCGTTTGGACTGCTGGACAAACTGGGTGACGTGACTGTTTCCTCTGGTCTTAATCTACCACTTTCATAGCTTAAATCCTTGACTAGAATGAATGGATAAAATAAATATGATTTCATGGTAGCTGAAAACCCTATGCTTTTTTTAAGGAAAAATACGTAGTGAAAGTTTCATCAAAATATATGCCTTAGTGTTAAAGAGAATTCAGGTAGCTTTAGATAGTGGAGGTGGTTTTTTTGGGGGGTTGCCTTTTTTAGATTTTTGTCTAATTTTAAAAAAAACAAAACCACAACCAAAACATTTAATCAGTGTTCCTATGATCATAGTTTTCACCATAAGACTTCATCTGTGAAAGCTGCTCAGCACTCCTCCTTAGAAAGCTAGTGCTACAAATGAGCTGTCATCCATTCTCTGACATACCTCTATTCCCTGTATAAAAATAATATATTAAAAACCTAACATCTCCTTGGATTCCATGAAGAATTTGAGCTTTAGTTGTAGTTGTCTACAACAAGAGAGAATTGAAATTGGGCACTTACACGTTGTTGTGTGGTCCTCAAAACCCGTGTTACCCTGTAGGCATCTTGAGTTGATTTTTTTGTTGATTTTTTTTTTTTTTTTTTCATGC
>VFFE01007663.1:529570-541863 GCA_008921705.1 Burhinus oedicnemus | reverse complement strand
CACTGATCCTTGTCACTTTTAAAAAAAAAAAGGGGGGGGGGGAGTAGGGGAGGGTCAAAGGTCTCTTCCCTCATCAGTCTGAATCCAACCTGCTACTCTGTCTTCTCTAGGAGTGTGTTGCAAATACTAAGTTCTGCCTGTGGAAAGGTACTGGGAAATGGGAAGAATCATTCTTCCCCTCCCTTGCTGTTGAAACTGTAAAGCAGAGCAAGGGAGACATCAGGATGTGGGACAGGAGAGCCCTGTTGCTGCAAGGACCAGCCGAGGCACTCGGCACAGGCAGGGAAGGTCCCACATGCTGCTTCAGGAGTGCTTGCCCACTTCAGGACAGCCCAGGATCCAGGAGCTACGTCCTCTCCTCAAACACAGGAGATAGAAATCGGTTTTGGCAGAAAGGAGTACAGAGCTGAACACACATCCAGGGAAAAATAGAAGCCTCCAGGGCCATTTCTTTTACAATAGTAATTTTTTTTCTTCTTCATTAGAGTAAGAACATCAGTGTCAGAGCCCAGACGTAGGCTCCTAAATCATAAAGGGGTAAGATTTAAGATGTCTCTTTTGTAGTTCTCATTGATTTGATAAGCCTCCTTTACTCAGAGAGCTATTTTATCACTTGAAATGTTTTGACTTCTGCTAAAAAACCTGTGTAACTCAGTGAATACCATTCTTGACATTCTAGTCCTTTGCTCTTTGCTTACACGTAGAGACATTTCCAGCTCTGAGTCAAATGATCTTTGTCAATATTTGGTTTTCATACACTAGTGAATACTTCCCTCTGCAGGAAACCGTAAGTCAATAGCAGCCATAGCCTCTGGCAGTGTAGAAAAAATGTTTGAGGCCTGAAGTGGTAACTCATATAGTTCAATTTACTGAAATGGGTACGTGTTTCTTCGCAAGCCGCCCTAGCAGTATGGTCATGTTTCACGTTAAGTTTTCCATCAAGGTATTTCCATTGATTTTTCACATAGATTTCCCCCCCTCCCCCAAGTGGATTTTGACAGCACGTAATGGCAGATGCCGTTATCCATGCAGAATATTCTAAGACTGGTGCTTACAAATACTACCCTCCTTGGATTGTCAGAGGAGAGAAGGTTGTCTTTCACGTCAGTCATACTCTGCCATGGCTTTCTAAAGGAACTTGGCTTCCTACCTAAACTGAACTGTAGCAAACAGACCAGCCTCTGTGAGCTACAATCTGCCTTTGTAGATGCTTCTGGTTCCTGCACTGCTTAATTTCAATGTCTGATTGTGTCCATTATTTTCTGACAGTCATAAACTCCTGTACCTCAATGCTTTCCCCTCCCCATCTAAAAATCACAGTATTACGCCTTCTTTCTGAAGCACCACAGGTTTTAAAACACAGAGTACAATCACTGTTGTTAGATCTACAAACCGGTACTCTACTCAGTGGTTATTTCCCTGGATTCTTCACCTCTTTCAAGTCTAAAACTTTATGTGTTGGCTTAGTTAAAAGCATCACTGTGTTCTCCAAACATACGACTGGAACAATCTTGGTTTTGCAGGCTTCTTTTTGAAAATATTTAAGCGTCCTTATAGTTCTTGAAATTTCACCCATGTTCAAGCAGTAAATAAGATTTTCTTTCAATTCCCATGAGCAGGTACTTGCATTCTAGAATCCTAAAAATTCCACCTGGTTTGACACTGGTTGCATCATTTAATTGTTCTACGGCCGTTGTTTACATTTTTGGTGACAGAAAAGCTTCTTTTCAAGAACAGGACCAGCCTCACAAAAATTAAGCCCTTCTGCAGTAAGGCCAAAGCATATCAGTTGGATGGAAAAGGATTTTTTAAATAAAAATTAAGCTATTATTGAGGTATACTTACATAATTCTTGTCGATTAATGCTTTTCCATGGTAGTTTTGCAGTGCCTGTACCTTTGGAAAAGGCCTGCCCTCACCACAGTCCCATATGCCTGACACCATTCCCCATCTAAAAATCTGTGGCCTGTGCAATCAGGGTGGCTTGAGCACTGCTTTCACCTGGCAAGGCTGGCTCTGCCTCCTAAGGTTAAGGGTGTTAGTTATTTTATTACTGGCACCTGCCCCAGTGAGGAGAGCAAGCCTTTTTACTCCTTCCGACTATTAAGCTGAATAGTTCATAGAATGAAAGAATGGTTTGGGTTGGAAGGGACCTTTAAAGGTCATCTAGTCCAACCTCCCCTGCAATGAGCAGGGACATCTTCAACTAGATCAGGTTGCTCAGAGCCCCATCCAACCTGACCTGGAATGTTTCCAGGGATGGGGCATCTACTACCTCTCTGGGCAACTTCTTCCAGTGTTTCACCACCCTTATCGTAAAAAATTCCTTCCTTATATACTGTATAAATCTACCCACTTTCAGTTTAAAGCCATTACACCTTGTCCTGTCACAACAGGGCCTGCTAAGAAGTTTGTCCCCATCTTTCTTATAAGCCCCCTTGAAGTACTGAAAGGCTGCCATAAGGTCTCCCTGGAGCCTTCTCTTCTCCAGACTGAACAACCCCAACTCTCTCAGCCTGAGTGGCTCTCAGCCACTCAGGACAGTTGTTCCATCCCTCTGATCACCTCTGTGACCCTCCTCTGGACCCACTCCAACAAACCATGTCTTTCCTGTGCTGAGGGCTTCAGAGCTGGACACAGTACTCCAGGTGGGGTCTCACTGGAGTGGAGTAGAGGGGCAGAATCTCCTCCCTCGACCTGCTAGCCATGCTTCTTTTGATGCAGCCCAGGATACGGTTGGCTTTCTGGGCTGCGAGCACACATTGTCAGCTCATGTCCAGCTTTTCATCCACCAGTACCCCCAAGTCCTTCTCAGCAGGGCTGCTCTCAATCCCTTCGTCCCTCAGCCTGTATTGATACTGGGGGTTGCCCTGACCCAGGTGCAGGACCTTGCACTTGGCCTTGTTGAACCTCATGAGGTTCACACAGGCCCACTTCTCAAGCTTGTCCAGGTCGCTCTGGATGGCATCCCATCCCTCAGGAATGTCAACTGCACTACTCAGCTTGGTGTCATCTGCACACTTGCTGAGGGTGCACTTGATCCCACTCTCTATGTCATTGATTAAGATATTGAACAGTACCGGTCCCAATACAGACCCCTGAGGGACACCACTTGTCAAAAATCTCCATCGGGACATTGAGCCATTGATGACTACCCTCTGGATGCCATCCAACCAATTCCTCATCCACTGAACAGTCCACCCATCAAATCCCTATCTCTCCGATTTAGACAATAGGATCTTGTGGGGGACCATGTCAAAGGCCTTACAGAAGTCCAGATAGACAATATACGTAACTTTTGCCTTGTTCACTGATGTACTTATTCTATCATAGAAGGCCACAAGGTTGGTCAGGCAGGACTTGCCCTTGGTGAAGCCATGCTGGCTGTCTTGAATCCCCTCCCTGTCTTCCACATGCCTTAGTATAGCTTCTAAGAGGATGTGTTCCATGATCTTCCTAGGTGCAGAGGTGAAGCTAACAGGTTGGTACTTCCCAGGGCCCTCCTTTCTCCCCTTTTTAAAAATGGGTGCAATGTTTCCCTTTTTCCAGTCACCAGAGACTTCACCTCACTGCCATGACTTTTCAAATATCATGGAGAGTGGCTTGGCAACTACATCAGCCAATTCTCTCAGGACTCTGAGATGCACCTCGTCAGGTCCCACGGAATTCTGTATGTTCACCTTCCTCTGGTGGTCACAAACCTGATCTTCTGTTACAGTGGGAGGGTCTTTTCTCCCCCAGTCCCTGCCTTGCTCTCCATCCACTTGAGAGGTGTGGGGAGAGAGGTTGCCAGTGAACACTGAGGCAAAAAAGTTGTTGAGTACCTCAGCCTTCTCCTTGTCCGTTGCTACCAGCTTGCCAGTCTTGCTCATGGGGGAGGGGAGGTAGGTGGGTGTACACTTTCTTTGACTTTCCTTTTCTGGCTGATGTACCTGTAGAAGCCCTTCTTATTAATATTTGTGTCCCTTGCCAAGTTCAGCTCCAGCTGTGCCTTGGCCTTCTTGACCCCATCCCTACACAACTAGTCAGCGTCCTTATACTCTTGCCAGGATACCTGTCCCTGCTTCCGCTGCCTGTACATTTCTTTCTTGCCCTTGAGTTTGACCAGCAGGTCTTGACTCAGCCATGCCAGCCTCTTGCCCTCCTTTCCTGATTTCTTACACCTGGGGACCAAAAGGTCTTACACTTTATGGAGAGCATCCTTAAAGGTCTGCCAGCTCTGTTCTGCTCCCTTGTCCCTGAAGGCAGTTTCCCCAAGGGGTCCTGTTGACTAGCTCCTTGAACAGCTGGAATTTTGCTTTCCTAAAATTCAGGGTCCTGACTTTACTCTTCCCCTGACCCATATCCCTCAGTACTGCAGACCCCACCAGTACACAATCACTGCAGGCCAGGCTGCCTCCAATCTTGATGTCACCAATTAGCTCACTTGCATTGGTGGTCCCGTATCGCCTCTCCTCTGGTGGGGTTGTCTATTACCTGGCTTAATAATTTATCTTCAATGCACTCCAGGAGTCTCCTGGATTGCCTACAGCTCACCATGATACTTTTCCAGCAGGTGTCAGGGTGGTTGAAGTCCCCCAGCAGGACAAGAGCCTGCAAGCGCGATGCCTCCTGTAGCTGGAGTAAGAAGGCTTCGTCAACAGGCTCCCCTTGATCAGGCAGTTTGCAGTAGACACCAAGTAGTAGTTCAGCCACAGACAGCTTGGAACAATGTTTTCAAGTCGTGGTGGTTTGTAACAGCCTTGTTAGCCTAGTAAAAACTACAATGGGTAGAGAAGGAGCTCTAAATGACTGCTCTAAACCTCCCCTTTCCTTGGTTGTTTCAGGGCTTAGTAGGGCTTTTTCTAAATGCAGGGAAGTTCTATTTAAGACTGCTGGATCATTACCTGTTTTTCTTCCTCTGGTTGCCCATTAAGTTGAAGACTAAATAGCCTGAAGAGATGCTAAACTGGTCATTCTGTGTTACGCACAGCAACTGTGCTAAGAAATTCACTGAAAAAGACAACTTGTAACAACTGACTTCCAGGGGGTTGCTTCTACCTCAAGAGTGTATTAACCTAGTAACTCACAGCTGACTTGCTCTTTAATAGTTTCCTACTTTAAAGAAATTCCTATTAATTTAGTAACTCTTGTTCACGTTATTAAATGGGACGCTAGCTCCTGGGGACAAACAGCCTTAGTTCCCCCCACCCCATCTACTGGGGTTTTTTCCCAGGAGTAAACAAGGGTTGGAAGATAGAGGCTGCTGCCCACAACAGGCTTGCTCCGTAACATTGGCTTTACCATCTGTCACCAACTGTAAGGTAGTAGTATTTTTTTTTAAAAAGGCAAGCAAGCTGATGAAAGAGGTAACTGTAAGAATAAGGACCACCTTTTCTTATTCACAGCAAGTTTTTAATGCAGTGGGTTTAGTGCAAAGGAACAAAACTGTTTCACTAAAGTCAGTGACCTCTACTTTCAGAGGGACTTCTAGAACAGGATAGTATACGGATTCACTTGTATCAGTTATACAACAGTACTGTAAAAAATCTGCAACACCATGTTTTCCCTTTGTCACAACATTTTCAGAAGAAATACATGGTTTGGTTTGGGTTTTTTTAAAGGTTAATAAGCTCCAGCGAGACTTTTATAAATATGAAAAATATGCTTGCAATTTCACACACTGATTAGAGATTTTTAATGATGTGTTCTAAATAAACTTCAAAAACCTTGAATTACAGCTACTGAGTGCTACTGCTGCTTCAGCTGCTTATTCCTTACACCTTTGTTCTTATCTGCAAAACAAAGACCAAATTCTGTCAGAGGGCTGTATTTGGCTTACATCCACCCAGTACTCATTACACTCAAACATTTGATCATTGTTTTGTACAGTCACACTTGTTGGGATTATTGAAAATAATTGCCAAGGTACATGCTCATATTAATAACGATGGGAGTTGCTAGTTTGTTGCAAAACTGCTTTTTGCACAAGACTGCTTCAAAGATGGAGCATGGTTAGAAATCTGAACGGGAAGGATGTTACCTCAAAAATACAATCCCATGGCTTTCTACAGTACCCGTCAGTACCTCCTTTTGTTCACTGGGTAAGTCAGCTCTCCTACAGATATTTATTTTAATGCAATGCAATCTTTGTGCAGCTCGTCACACAGTTCCCATAAGTAGCTAACAATACCAATGCTACCTAGGTTTGGTTGGCCCATATTTCTATTCAAAGTATTACAGAATCTTGTTTTATCAAATCTTTCTTGCACATGCAAAAGTCTACTGTATTTTCAGGGCAACAGTAAAGATGCCCATCTAAAAGACTTGCAATAAAAAAGTGAGTCTTAATCAAGACACCTGAAAAAAAAAAATAAAGCTCATTTCAGCAGTCTGTAGACTGGCATTCTCAGGCTGCCAGGCACAAATACTTTTAAATTAGTTCCCCCACATCTTATCAGCATTATACTGTATTATTCTATCTCAAACACTGATTTTTGTCTGGCCTCAGGGACCACTTACTTTAAACGTGAAGTAAGGCAAGCCCCCACTTCTTTCCTCCCAACAGAGTTTCTTAGGAAATCATAACAGCTTAACAACTTTCAAATGTGACTGACCCTACTAAGTAAAGTTGCTTTTTTAAAATTACTTTTCTTTTTTCAAGGTTTCACTGAGCCACTTAATTACCCTTCCTCTTGTTCAGCAAAGCACCTGCACTGGAGCCTCTGGCCAAAGCTTGCTAGTAGAGAAAGCAAAGTGAATCCTGAAAAGTAAGTTTGTGAAGGTACCATGTGTAAAATAAGTATTTTTTTTACACACACCAAATACTAACAGCATAAATTTAATATAAATGTTAATTCAAGTACAGAAGTCAAACACATGATTTCAACATTAAAAATTAGAACACTTAAAACAACTGCTATGTAGCTAATAGCAAATGCAAATAAAATTAAACTGCTATAACTGCACCTACATTAATCTAATATGCTAATGAAACACATTTAACTAAAATATGTAATGGACCACAATAGTTGACTGCTTTTAAGAAAAATTATTCAACTTTAAATCTTTCCACTGCATCGTTTTCTGTCTACATAATATTCCTTTTTGACAAACACTTTTCAGATAAAACACCTTACAAACAATACTTGCATAGGTCAGGCCCTTAGACTCTGAATATATATGCCCCTTGGCCCATTCCTTGACCAGGAACTGAAACTATATACCAAATTCAAAAAAAAGGATGATCTACTATATTAGTTTCACTCTTTAAAAAAAGAAAAAAAAAAAGGCCTTTATTTTTTGTCATTCAATAAATAGAGCACTTTACTGAGAAATGCTAGTCACTGTAAAAATAAAGATGGCTCACTCAAAATGAATTACATATACCCGATTTAAAAACTTGAAAACTATTTTCAGTTTAATGCTAAACTATGTTTTTTAAGAAGAACATGGCCTGATTAGAAAGTGAGTAAGCTGGTGTTCAACATGGATACCACAGGCAAGCAGAAGTGCTGGTTACAAGGGATAGCCTGGATAAGAGTAAAGCCTCTGTGAACATGGAAGCACACACGTGTCCCAGCAGAGAGGTACTAACAACAGGAAATGCAACTTAGTGAGCTGTACCTAAAAGTACATGTAATTTTTATGTGTCAAGATTCTTTTTTGCCCATTTTTGTCTCAAAGAATTATCTAAGGTATTGAACCTCAATGTTATGACTACAGCAACATATCTCATGTAGCCTGATGGTGTATTGACATAAAGCCCTTCAAAATACCACTCCTTCATTGATGTAATGCTGTACCAGAAGCAAAGATTTATTGGACATGTTCTTCCTATAAAATTTTGCACCAAGTTACAGAAACAAATCTGAGTCTGGAATTTAAGTTTCATATTGTGTATGTTTATGTATGAAAAGGCAGGGTTGCCATAGTGGTGTGGTTTTGGGTTTTCTGGGCTTTTTTTGGTGTTTGTTTTTTTTTTAAATGTTTGCTTAAGATTTATTACTTACAACAGAAGCTGTAAAAATTCTGCATGAAACTCAAAATACAGGAGTAGGAATTGTAGCAAATTATTTCAACATTAAAAATAAGCTATTGTTGTATAAACTATTACAGGTACTAAAGATCTTTTAAACAAATTATCTTTTCAAAACAAATTCAATCAAGCTAACCAAAACATTTTAACATTCAATTTCACTAATCTTTAAAGTGAAATGTTTAATACACACACGTGCTTTGAAGAATTTTTCATCAATAAACATGCACTGTGAATTTCCAGTAATTATGTATCAGTGTGGTGTTCTTTTTTCTTTCATGGCGAGATCCAAAGCAACAAATTCCAAACTTTTCTTCTTCAGGGCAATTCAAGCCAAATAGGGTGTACAGTTGACTGCAGAAGAAGAGGGGGAAAGGGGGCAGAAAATTACTTTTGACTTCAGCAAGCATTCTGCATTACCTTATTCCAAGATGGACTTAACTATTAAGAAACTTAAGATAATGGTATAATAAAAGCAGTCACAATCTTATGCCAATGTTGCATTCTTCCCTTTCCTCTGCACCCCTAATACTAACTCAAATAATTACAAACTTATTTAGTCAACAATTCAAGCAACATCATAAAGGACCTAGTAAAAAAGAGAAATAAAAAATGAGAACTTAATCTTTTTTTTTTTCCTAAAAGCCTTATACTTTAAAAAAAAAAAAAAATTCTTTGGTACTGAACAAAAGTATTTTCTCACCCTATATATGTATTTTTAAACAAACTTTGCAATAACAACCCTTTGATTCACCTCCCTCCACTGAACACAGAGTATTAATAAAGACAACTTTCATGTGCATATTAGATCACTGTTCTGAGTTGTATTAATTTGTTACATACATCATACGTATCATAGCGGCAGTCTTTCCTATTGCGTATTTAACACTCTAGATTGGGGTGTATTATTAACTAAGTACCAACTTCTTCCAGATACACACTGCATAAACAAAACCCAACTTCATTGTGGTCATCAATGGACTAGAAAAGGGCCCTAAATTCAGTCCTGTTTTGAAGTGACGGACTCTACTGAAGTCAGTCAAGTTATTTCATACTCCACCATTGTAATATGTTTCTTACTCATTTTTTTTCCCAAGTTCTGCTACACAGGCCCAGATTTACAAATTTATGTTCCCTGTCCGTAAGTAGCAGCAACAGAAAAATAACGGAATCTTCAGGACAAATCCTGGGTGACTCAGATTAGAAGCTTCAAGCAGTAAAGTTAACACCGAGCATGGATTTAATGCTATTTTCAAACTGCCTTATAAGCTTTTAAAAACCAATCTCACGACACTCTGAGAAGATGGTAATCCTCATTTTAAAAAATGAAAGAGGCCTCAGAAGTGACAGACATCCACATTTAAATTCATCCACAACAGCATACTTGAAGAAAAGAGAACACTTACCCTTGTGGTATAAAATGCAGAAAGTTAAAAATTACACTTTTTGCAAATCAGAGGAGACATTAGTCTTTCTTTTACATAAAGCTGACTACCCGAAGAAATAGTCCAAGTCACCAGTACAGTAACAACTCTACTCCTGAACAAAAATTTAAACCAAGCTGGAAATGCAAATAATTCAGAAATGACTGAAAAATGACTCAGAGTTATTTTAGGAGTAAAAATCATAACCTTCCTTTGTGCTGCACAATCCATGTGAACATCAGACTGGGTAATCCATCAGTAGGTCCACACAAGTAGAGCTATGGTCTCCTTTGAAGAAAAAAATGGACAGAGTATTTCTACAAGCCTTCTCAGAGGTGTGTATGTGGGGAAATAACCTTGAGACCAATTTATCTAGCAAACAGTCCAAACAGTGCAGCTAAGACAATGTTTTTGAGGGGGCAAAAAACCTGCACCAAACACAATCCTTGGAGGTTCACTCACCTCTACTATCCCACTAGGCTGTATTCAGGGACAGCAAAGTTATATATGCTTGCTCAGGGGCTGTGATAAAAACCATTATGTATAAGTCATCTGATAAATATTTAGGACTTCTAAATTCATACTGTTAAGGAACATTCTGAGCTTTTCTAAAAATCACTTAAAAAAACCCCACCGACCAACCACCACTCATCGTCTGTATTTGCTAAACAAAGCCAGCAATTTCTGTAAGTTTTCAAAAACCTTACATTTTGTACCAGGCTGTTGCTTGTTCCAACAGCACTATAGTTAATTTTGATAAAGCAAACTAAGGCAATGTTCAAGTAAAGAAAATCCATACAATGAAACAGTAAAATAAAAACATTTCACTTGAACTGTGACACCTTTAAGTTTCATGTCCAAAATCTAGGACAGCAGTCTACTGATACATTTGTTCTGAGACCCAGATGCTGAGTATGGAGTCTTGAACTAGTTTATACAAGTTTTATCCTTGACTTGTAAATTGCTACTGCATGCAGTATTTAAGAAGCTTAAACAAGTGAATTCACAGTAGTGAGATATAATGCTTGTTCCACCTGTTTCAGTACAGTTTACTACATACACTCTATGTGGTGAACTGGAATTAAACTGTTACTTATGTGCTATAGTTAGTTATTAAAATGCTTTTCCTTGATTCAGAGATTTATCAGTGTATTTTTCTTTTAAATACCTTCTGTTAAATACTTTTAAATACTCTCTTCTACCTACAAATTAATTTCTTAAATTGTGTCTCAGTGAGACACCACATAGAATAGGCATGTGTGAGTGAATGAAGAATACTCTATTGTAGAACATGTCTCAAACCTGGCAGATCCATGAAACAGAGGAAACTTCACTGAAACTTCTTTGCCCTTTCTCCATCACCCTCAAGTCAGACTCAGCAGGGAGAGAACTCCATAGAACTCAGCCTTTGCTACAGAGGGTGTTATCTTACAGACTAGAAAGAGGTTCTGACATCTTCTGGTATTTTCTTAAACCAGTGGAATTTCACCAGCAGTAAGTGAAAACAAAAAAAAACCCCAAACCAAAACACACCCCCCCAAGAAAAATACAAAACCAAAAAACCCCAACAAAATGAAACAAACAAATAAAACCAAAAACAAAAAACCCCAAACAAAACACCAATCATTCTCAAAAGAATGTTTTGCTTTTCCATGATTCAGATGTTTACTCTCACTAAAGAAAGGGAGGTGGAAATTCCACAATTCAGAGCACCTCTATGCAACTTCAAGTCCTCTTCTGCCTATACTTCAAAGTCATCCGAATGAGCCAGCTTGATTCCAGAAGCTACAAAGCTACATTACTGATGCAAAGCACCTGAGTGATAAATAATGCCTCTCAATAGACCTTCTACTTTGGGACTGACACTGCACTAACACTGCTTCTGGACCAGAGGTGGAATATAGAGCCTGTGTTAATTAGCACAACCATACACTCTCCAAATTGGAGCTGCCTCACACCTAGTCAGCCTCCAGGACAAGCAAGAGTAGCTAGTTTTCTACATGGTTTTCTAACTGGACAGCACATTTAACAGCCAAGTATGATTTTACAAACACTTAGGTATTTGTAACTCCTAAAGACACAGACTTATTTGTGTTGAAATTAGATTCAAATTAATGGAAAAGGCGATAATTTCTTCTATGGGGCATTCAAGCTTTTTCATATTCTGTTTGCTCCCCTTCCTCTCCAATCCCCTTCCCACCCCGTAAACATTCGCCACCTTCTAGAACTTCAATATGTAGCTCTGCTCCCCTTTTCACAAATGGACATCCAGACATGTAATTTCCATGTATGTAAACAAGCCTGAGCTCTTTTCACTTCCTTGATCTGTTCATGATTTATCTAGTAACATTAAAATATAGCTTATTCATCTTTCAGTGAAATCATAGCTTTCTGTATTTTCTCCAAGCATCGTTTTCAAAATATTCAAGTGACACCAAGTGGTAAATTGTTGTACTGCTGTCTGTTCAGGACTACTGTATGCAGTAACAACCAAGTATTCTGTTGTATGAAAGTAAATATAGAAATATGTATCAGCAAAAAAAGCCAACAGAGTGCTTTGAGATTATTAATCGTAACAGTTCAATTTTAAAATTCTATCAAAGCACCTCTTTCTAATTCACTTACCTTAGTCTCCATATACACTTCAAAAAGAAAAAAAAATCTGTATGCATCATCAAAAGTTAAGTGGGCAAAAAATAAAATTCCTGTAAGAGAAGTTACTTACCAGAAGGAATTATTCCCTGTGTCATCTTTGTACACTCATGCTTATAGTACGTTGCTTCCAAGAAGAAACACACTCAAGACTTTTCTCAAAATCACTGCTACTTGGAAAAAAAAAAAAATCCCCCCCC
>VFFE01007663.1:458060-529520 GCA_008921705.1 Burhinus oedicnemus | reverse complement strand
ATGTATCCATGCAGCATCATGCAACATGCCAAACTATACAAGAGACACTTCGGTGAGAAGGAGGGACCCTCTGTCACATCTAGCAACTCTTCTTTAGCTTCAGATGTTTCTTTCAACATAGCGTATATATTAAGTTGGAACAAAAACAACTTCTGTAGATCAGATAGGGAAAATAAATTATATTTCTAGAGTCCTTAGGGCTATGTTTCAGTATCACAACGATGCCAACATCAAAAAGAGGGTTTTTATCAACATGAGAGAAGTGTACCTTTCAAAAGTCCGCCATGTATATTTGCTTTGAAATAGGGCTCTGCATGCTCTATGCAGGGCCAAATCCTCAGAAACAAGAATGCGGAGACCATTAAAAGAAAGAAGTTTTACAGTTCAGAGATAACACGACAGCATTACCAGCACAAGGCTGTTAGGTGGACAGCTTTTAAAAAACAAACCTGGGATTTGGGACTTCTGCTAGGTAAGAACTCACATTGCGATCATATGGCACACTGAAGTACTGAAAAGCTTTAAAATACTGCTAATTTAAATTCACCTTAAAATGTTTTCCCTATAGCACTTATAACAGAAGAGAGAAAAATCTCAACACATATTTTCTTCATTTTTTTTAAGCTTGTTTGTATTCTGGATTTGACCACAGCTGTGAATAATCATTCTTAATCTATTTTTTTTTAATTGTTCTGATGATTCTTTCCCAGAAAAGTGTAGGAGAGAAAATATTCTCTTTAGATAATGCTATCTGTAAGCCACAAAATGGGCAGGTATGCATGGTCAAGCATAGAACCTGAAGCTATCTTCATTCTTCTTTAAAGAAAGAGTGCCTCACACCACTATTTCAAGTTTACCATCCTTTTTGTCTTTGTGATTACACGCGTTAAAAAGGTATGGCCCTAATTTTCATAGCTAGAAAAAAAACAGATACTCAACCAGTAAAATGTCCCCCACAGTGTGTACAAATCCAGGCACAGATACTTAGCAGTTTTATTATTAAAAATAAATTATTCTGATCACTTTGACCATCTGAAAGTATCACCTTCTGGAGTTGACATACTAATGCAAAACAAACATAACTGCTAAAGTGGAGACAATGTATAAGGCTTTGTATTTTGGAGATTCTTCTTCCTCTAAGACCTTTTGGGCATGCAAAACCAAAAACCAAGTAGCAAGATTATAAGCAAGAAGAAAAAACTTGTTTATATTTCACTCGTGCATTGCAAAAAAAAAAAAAAAAAAAAAAAAAAAAAGGCACCACAGTCAAGCCTGAAATAATTCTGCTACAAACTGCATCCAAAAGAAAAATCTCACCATCGCCTAAGTATCAAGAGACTTCCAGAACAAGTGCTAAGTAGCAGGAAGGATGAGAAGGATGGCAACACTATTTTAACAGTTTGGTATCAGCAGTAGCTATTCCCATCCACCAAAACTGTAACAGGTGAAAAATACAGGGGGAGGGGGGAATTGGGGTGGGGGAAGGGGGGAATAAAGAAGAGGGGAATAGAGGAGAACAGAAAAGTCTTTCTTAAAGCGCTTCTCAGGAACAGAAGCAGTCATCACTAACACAGGAGTCCACTTAACCTTTCAGTTACTATTTGTTTCCATATCCCTGAAAAATTTAGTTTCACTGTGCCAAAATTGTTAAATAAAAGCTTTTTAATAAACACTTTATCTGTTCTCTTTTCTCCCTCCTTCCATTCCTAAAGCAGAATCAAGCTTTAAATCTTGTGGATGCCATCCTGGGCCCTGTATGCATGCACAGCTCATCAGAAAAGGATTATTTAATGTATCGTACGATCTCATTGTGTTTCTATCCAGAGCTGTACTATACAGGATCACCATGTCTCAGATGCTGCCTGGCCCACATACAGTAGGCACTATCCACAGAGAATGCCACTCTAATTTCAACCCTGGAAGTCCATGGCTTAAGAAGGCCAATATCCTAAACTAGAATGTGAAAAAACACAGTGGTCTATTAATAAACTGAAATAACGGTAATTAAAGCACAACCTGTTCAAACTTCCTAAATATTGTAAGAAACTTGGAAAGAACTTGCCTACCACTCCAAAAACTGAAACACTCCCTCCCAAACAACTCTAGCATTGCTCCAATTCTGAATGATACTAATAAAAAAAAAAACAAAACAAAACAAAGAAAAAAAAATCCACAACTCAAAACCTCAACTTTCTACACACAATTAGACAAGAAACTAGTCTGTATTATCTGAACAAGCCTATCATCTCCAATGTAATTCTTCACAGAAAGAATTCTACACAGGAAGAAAAAAACCCAAACCTCTAGCTCTAAGATTCATTAGAAACACTTTTTTGTAACGACATAAAAATATTTATGTTCTACAAAACACTAGCAAGAATTGATACAGCATCTACCGATCTAGTCATGCTGAAAAAAATCATGCAGAAATCATACACAAGAACGTTACTCTGCAGATCAGAGAAATTACGTGATGGTTCATAATACTTGCAAAATTATAAAGATCAGTCCTATCTCATCTTCAAATATACCAGGATGTAAAGGCCAGAAAAAGAGCTAACTAAGCAGAAGAGAAACTGTACAAAAAACCAAGCAGCATAAATTAAGCAAACCTTTGCCTGGAAGTATGAGGAGTTTTCAATCCATTGTGGTATGGCTCTGTAACAGCCTTCAAATCCAAGTACCAAGAGCTGTAATTCTCGTTTCCTTGAGGATGAAGTTTAATCAGGTGATGACTACAATTACTAATGAAACAACCTGGCACTAGAAGGCAGTTCTGTGTTCTGAATGCTGTGTGCTGAATGTTCTGAAAAATGCTGGGCAGGAACTAGATGGCCAAAGTGTTACATTTTATGTTATTTATGTATTTCACTTTACAGAGCAATAGGGATAACCCTGTCAGAACTGCAGTGATCTGTCGTCTTAGTTATGAAAAGAACAGATTTTACCATCGCTTTTTATAATATAAAAACTTTCGTTTCTAGTAGTTGCATTCTAATTTTAAGAAATGTAATATATATAAATGAAGATGCTAGCCTTAGAAAGTAATTAAGAATAACCATATCCCTATTTTCTCCCATCGTCTGGTTAAAAAAAAAAAAAAACAAAACACTAAACAACAAGACTCTTTAACCAAAAGTAATACACAGAGCCATGTAACGATAGTCTGCTGTAGCCTTAAGAACGTCCATAAAGAGGAATCAAAAAAAAATTTGCCAACCTATTTATTTACCTGAATATGGATCTACCACTTCTATCTTCCCTATTCATAACAAATCAAGAACACAGCCTTTCAAATAAATTTTCAGCACCATAATCATCACATAGATGACCTTATACCTAAGTCACTTAACATGTCATCTAGTTCTTCCTTATAAATCATTACACTAGACAAATGTAAGCAAAAATGACCCTAGCATTGGACTGTATAGATGTTTACACAGTTTCTTCAGTGCTCTCACCTGATGAGGTCCAGACTCAGCTGACTATACAAGGAACAATTCTTCTGTAGACTAACTTATATAAAGATACACACTCAAGCCAAGATATGTACACAAAGAACAATTTTAAAGTAACTTTTCTAGCTTCAGTTCTTAAGAACTAATTGCAAGTATTTATGCTTACCTAGATGTAGAAGTGTGAACTGTGCTGCCAACTCCTTTGCACTTTCTACTGTTGTACAGAGTTTGTCTGGCATGAAATAACTCTGGGAACCATCTGCAATGCTAGGAATAAGCACCTTGTACACCAAGAGTACTTTCCCATCCTGACTTGTGGTTGAATACAAGTAGTATTCCGGTGGTGCCCAGTTATTTTTATTGCAAAAGTAATCCAGATGCATTGCTGCAGAACTGAAGTGACTGGATTTTAAAGAATACATGCTAATTGGAGTAAGTTTTATTCCTGGAAAAAAAGGATATGTACATCTTTCAACTTCAGGAGGGCCTGGGCTGTGCTGACCATTAAGACGAACTGAAAGACTTGCTGGCTTCCCTAAGGATTTTTGATGACCATCTTCTTTGTTAGGAAATCCTAAAAGATTTTCAGAACCGGGACTTATCTGACCGTTAAAATGTTGCTTCCAAGTACTTTCTTTGTTAACTGGCTTTGCCAGTGTTACCTCAATACTAGCTCCATCAATGCATTTTCCATTCATTACAGACATAGCAGCAATTGCATCGTCTCGGTGGAAAAAATGAACAAAAGCATAGTCTCTCAGCTTCTTTACACGTTCAACTACTCCTGGCTTGAACTTGTTGAATTCAGCTTTAATTGTGTCCTCTGTAGTAGATATCATTAAATTTCTTACATATAACACTTTAACTCTCTGCATTGTTTCTTCATCAACTTCTTTCTCTGGGTCTGCCCAGTCTACTTGAATAGTATGACCCCAGAGTTGGAATGTTCCTACAGCAAAGAAGTATTACATCAATAAGCAATATGCAAAGGAAAACAAAATCATTCTTATCAACTACCTCTAGAAAAAGCAAACATGATGTATGCTACATCAAGCAATGTTTTTCATTGCCTGCATGTACGTAAGCAAAATATGTAAAATATTACTACTTGAAATTATTAAAGAAAAATAAGACTGCAAAAATTCAAAATGTTCTATCTGTACCCTTTAGGTTAATTAAGCACCTTAAGTGTCAAAACACAGACTTTGCGATTTTCTGACATGCATATACACTGTAAGCAGTATTATTATTTTACTAGCTGGTAAATACAACCTCTTCAGTAATATTACCACCTTAAAAAGCAAGGTCAACACCTGGAAAAATCATCTAAATATAGATGCACTAGCACAAGCCTTACTCTATGTTGCAGCAGACACCGAAACCATAAACTAAAGAAAAAACAAAAAAACAAAAAAACAACACCCCCCACCACCACTTTATTACACATTTCAAGACAACATTTTGAGTATCACACAACTAGTTTATTCTGCATTCAGTAATCTGGCCACGTTTCTCCCATTACTTTGCAAGGCCTATATAAGTCTTAGTTAACACTCATTCTTAACACTCTGTCAGCAATTAACACAAGACTTACTTAAATCTTAGCATTAATAAATACAGGGAGTTTTGTCATTCATTTCAGCAAGGCTAATGCTGTATTATCTGTTTTAATGACTTTGCTTCTCCAACTGTATTGTTTCATTTCCTCCCTATTTAATATCTCTTCCTCTCTCTTCCAGAATTTCCTTTTTTAACTGTACCTTTACCTCTTCCCTCCTCTTTCAATATACTTAATTCCTTCAACTTTCCCTCCCTCAAAAGGTATAAAAAAAGGTGCAAAGAAAAAATCATCTTCTACTTGTTAAAACTCTTAAAAATATTTTCTAGTAGAAAAGACCTACTTTCAAACATTTTTAAAATATGAAACATCAATAACATCACTTATGACACTCAAAGAAAATAAAGGACACATTCCAAGCATTGTATTTTTTAAGCTCAGCTTTAAGAGAATTTATGTGCAGGGACTAGTGCATGCAAATGAAAACTTGATGTGTGTCCAAGCAAATACGTATCTTGGTGTAAATTACAGCAACTTGTGTTTATGAAACAGATGTCTGCTCTTTCATTCACAGAACTGCTTAAATGTCAGCTTCTTTAAAAACAAAACAAAAAAACCCCAAGAAGAACATCAAGAAAAAAGCCCTGATTCATGAATAAATAAAAAAAAATACTCTTCAGCTGAAAGGCATTCTTGCTGTTTTGTAACTCTCAAAATACCTTAAAGGAAAACAGGGATGATCCACCTCCTACAAAATGGAGACAGATACTCCCCCAAAAACTCAATTTAATTACAAACAGGTTTACCTGGGATTAGCCGCCTTCTAGCCATTGCAGCTGCTCTGTGAGATTCATATTCTACAAAAGCAAAGCCACGATTTTTAGTTTTGTCAGTGGCATTTGGATAAACAATGACATCCACCACTCCTTCTGTAACTTTTTTCATTTCATTCAGTATTTCTTCTTTCTTCTTTTCTTTTGGAATTGCTCCAATAAATAATCTGCAGTTGTCCAAGCTTACACAGACACCAATAAATTTCCCTGGACGAATTTCATAATTATTAAGAATCTTGATGGCTAGCTGGGCTTCCTCTTTAGTACTGTACATCACAAAAGCATAGCCTCGATTCTCGCCACTGAATTCCATCATCAGTCTGAACTCGTAGATCTTCCCAGCTCTCTCGAAAACAGGAACTAATTCATCTTCATACATATCACGTGGAATCTTACCCACAAAAACTTCACATCCACGAGGTGGTGGAGGACCTTCCCAACCTTAAAATAAATTGTCCAACAACAATCTTAGTACAAATGCCAGACAGGCACACTTCACCCCCCACCCTCCCAATTTGGAGGTGGAAGTTATTTATTTATTTTTAGTCTCAATTTAAAAGTAGCATATCCCCATCTATTATTTCTTATTTTTGTTATGTTTAAATAAAAAATGCCATAAGACCACAATTTGTATTTAATTCCTTTTAATTACCGTTGACAAGTTAAAATAAGAATATAATTAAATATTTTACTTTGGCTTAAAGTTCAGAATAAATTCTATTTAGGTGATTTTGTAATTAACTTAAAATTCTTTCCTTCGTGCAAGTATCATCAGAGAGCACATAATTTAATAGTGAAAAAAAATTTTTTAAACAGAATTTTGTCTTCTCAGAGAAGAAATTTTCATCTATAAGCTGTACACTAAGAACTACATGGTACACATGGAAGCTACCACGGCATCAGAACTGACATGCATTTGAAGCCACACTGCCATGCCTTATCTAGGAAAAAGTTTGGCTCTGTTCCACACAACATTCAACATCTTTATAATTTTCAGCTTTATACACATTTACAACCACTTCAACTGAGGTCTGACAGGATATGGCAAGTAACACAGTTTGTAAGCTAGTACTGCCATCACTCACATTGTGGCAGCCAGCTGCCCACATAAAAAAGCATAAACGTCAGTACATCAACTTAGGAGCTCCAAAGACAAAAGCAACTGCATATCTTAATCAGGAAAAAAGGGAGGAGGCTATGCTTCACTGTGTAAGAAAGTCATGAAATTAAATAACAATGTTAACTTACTAACTAGACAAACTCTTACCATCATCCTCAGCCTTGTAACTGATTAAGCAGTGATTCTCAGTAAGTAAAAGCCATCTACCATTCAAAAAGCCCGCCTTCTGATGTTAATGCTACATACTAACTTAGCATTACAGCACATTACAGCCAACTGGGAGTAAGTTACAACTTCTGACTTTAAGAAAACCTGGTCTGTGACACGTTTGCCAATGAGCGACATGTATTTAACAGAGCAAATGCGGAAACAGTTAATCAGAAGCACCATTCCTCAAGTAGTTACCAACTGACCCGAAAGCTTCCTTGACTGGGTACTTGATTTACCACTGGACGACAGATTATGGGATTCCCTTTTTTGTAGCAGTTCAAGTAATCAAACTTCAGTCAACACTATCGTTATAATCCTCCCACTGTTAGTGAGTTCCATGCCATCTCAAATTTTCTTCCATGTAATTCTAATGACTTACATACGTAATGACATCATTATGTCTGCAGCAAAGTAGAGGACCCAAATAAAGCAATGACAATTTGCTTTCTTAACTTTTTTTTTTTTTAAAACACACGCTCTACAGATACATTTTCCACATGTGGCATAAGCTGAACAAGAACTGTACAGCTGTTAATTGAGGTGAAAAAAAAAAAAAAATTTTTTTAGGGTAATTTTGAGCCAGATCAGCTGCTTGCTCTGGATAACTTGCCAGTCATAAACAAGATGGTAGCAGGAAAACAGAGATGACAGTGAGACCATCTCCTTTGGCAGCAAAACAAGCTTATAGAAACCACATCTTAAACAAGCAAAATTCACAGTGGAACTCCTCATTTACAAACAGTAATTGTAATTTCTTACAAGCCATCTCAAACATTCAAGTCACATCTGGCCTAGAAAACCATTTTTAGTAACTTAGGGTAACTTCCAGCCTAAGCAAGTATGAAGATAGATGAAGATTTAAAGGAGAGGTATATAATTAATGTCAATGAACAGATTTATGGAAGATACAACTTGTCAAACACATCTAGTTTCAGAAAAGATTAACTAATTTCATTAATAAAAGTAACTTGCCAAACAAATACACTTCATACTGCCTAATGTCCTAATTAAAAATCATAATTATAATGTAAAAATTGTATTGAATAATTTAAGAACAGGCTGAGCCCTCAGAAAGCAGTCAGTGGTGCCCTACAGTTCTTTTTCCAGTGCCATTTTCAAAATAATTTTATATAGGTTAGTAAAAGTATGTATGTAATTTTAGACAGGAAAAACTTCCAAAAAGAAATAACTTTGATGCAGCTGTATCTTAAACCACATATAGCAATGAGCTACACAGTTCACGCTTATGAGCATGACTTATAAACATATGGGATCACAGGCCACAAATGAGAATGAACTGAGACACCAGCAAAAAGAATTTTCCTTATTTCTGCTTGTGTAAGTGCATAATCTGACTCAAAAAGAGTTACTGTATTCCATGCGATACAACCAGGACTAATGGCAAAATTCTTGTACATTGGTGATGTCAACAACAACACCAGAAAAATTATTCAAAGTAAAAGAAATGCTTCATAAAGATTTAAGGCATTTGATTCATTTCATCAGAATAGCAAGAAATGTTAAGATAAAGGTAACTGACGCAGCATTATTACAGAGAATTACAGGTATTAGGTATTTCATCAAGAAAACTTGAAAAAATTATTTCACACTACAAATAAAGCACAAATTCAGCAGGAAAGATGCTAACCATTTTAACAAGCTAAGTGTAGGAGTAGATAATCCCCTTTCAGAGTTCTCAAAATCAAATTTTTCTATAAATGTGCTTTAGCCAAAAAAAGTCATCAGGGTCAACACAATAATAACTGAGCAGAAAGGAAACATGTAAGATGCACAGAATTACAAACCAAATGATCTAGAAGCCACTCATTTTCTTAACATATTCTTGAGAACAACAAAATGACATTTTGGAAGTGGAAAAAACCCTACATAAGTTTTAACTCGTGAATGGGGTAATAATGACAAAAAAGATATTTAGGAAAAGAAAAATATATACCTACTGAACTATTCCTCCTCCTCTGTTCAAGTGTCTTCACTCAAAACAATAACAAATTCAATCATTTGGGTTTTATTCATTTATTTCACAAGCTTCCAGCCTGTGCAGCACAAGCTAAACCCACTAATTTCCAGCATTCATATAAGCATGCATTAAAGTTGGATGATGTTGCAACATCTTCAAACAAAAACACTCTTTTTCAGTCCTACTTAAAACTAAGAGTCATTCAAATTTGCTTTCCAAAATAAATTTAAAGTGCTGAACGAAGGCTTTTCCTTGCACTACCTATGAGCATTACTTGTTTTCTGTAAACTGAATCTGCAGCAACAGTTTCAGCAAAACTATTTCAGCAGGAGACAGGGCTATTTCAAGAGACTTATTATTGCTAAATTACATGATCACAGTATCAGATATGTTTCTGAAATAGCATTTAATACACAAGAAAAAAATGTCTTCCAGTGTAGCAACATCCTGAAAATTGCTTACTAAATCCAATAGCCACTGTCTCCAAATCACAATATACATATTCCATATACTGCAGGACTTAATTCTACTTTTATTTTTGTCACTTACTTTAGTGGAAATATAATTGAGCATATCAAACAACATTTTAGTGACAAAGTTTGTTTTCACTGCAGCAATTACTTCCCAGTTCAAGTGTGTATGTCTCCCATTTGCACCATAACAATGGATTCCAAACCACCATAAGTTAACCAGTAAGATGACTGTAGTTTTTATAGCATCAGTACAATCTCTATTATTCTCTGGGATTTTTATCAACTGTTATTTTCTGTTTACACATGGATACATACTCAACAATTTCCAATGTAGTAAGTAACACTTTCCAGCATATTAAGTGAAAGAACAATAACACATGAATAACAAACTCACTGTTGTACTTCACTGTTAAAAACATATCCAATGAATTATAAAGCTGCAGAAGCTCAGCATTTATCAATTTTTCTTCTCAGAATTAAGGCTGGCGGGGGGGGGGGGTTGTGTAGGTTATGTTAGATATGGAGAACAGATTAGTCAACTCCGAAAACAAAATGAGTTAGATTATCCTCACTGGCGCTATCCCAGAGAACAGAGGTTTGTAAAAAAAATGCTTTGGCCAATGCAATTGGTAAGACAAGAAATAAAGTAGGTTACGCATGCTATCACCAACTTGTTTGTCCCTTCTATGCCACTAAACATTTTCAAGCATGTTCTCAGTCATATGGAACATACTCAGTATTTTCAACTCCACATTTGTTTTGCTACCTGTCAACTTTGTTGCTTTTGAAGCTGTGACTTAAATCCACCAAAAGCAAATGTTCAACGTAGTCTAGCACAAAAGATCTTAAACTGCTGGAAACTGTAAAGCATACCAGGACCATGTAGGTGTTGTGTTCCTACAGTCTTCCCCTAAGCATCTACTACTGGTCACTGTCAAGATACAGGACATGACGGTAGACAAATTTTCAGTCTGATTCAGTGTAGCTCTCCTTACAGAAAATAAATTCCAAGTTCCTAATCTCAAAACACACACTTACCTGGTGGAGGACCACCAAATTTTCTTTGCCCGTTTTCCTGAACCATGCTGTATCCAGTCTTCTCCATCAGGGCCAGTAAAGCAGTCTCATTCTGAATGCCACTTTGGATTTTGCCACATCCATTTGGTGCTGCTTTATTTTCCTCATGCGTATCTCCAATAGCTTCAACAGAACACTGCAGATATTTCAATTCAGATAATTCTAAGTTATATGTAAACAGAAGCTACCAAAGCACAGAAAACCAACTTAATGCTATACTTGCCTACTTACTGACTTTGGAGGTAGGATTGAAGCTTTATGCTAAACAACTACTATCATCTATGTATTTGCTTTCAAAACATTGTTCTGTAGCAGTGATAATCTTGAACTTTAACTAGCAATTATATATTCTATATTCAAATTTTCAAAAGTGATATCACAACTGTTTTCTAAGTATGCTACCCTTCAAGAATAATGAATTCTTTCATAAATCATGTTATCACCATTGCGTAGAGACCTATATGCTACTCAAAGTGACAAGTTCCACTTTCTTATTACTACATTTTACAGAAATACCAATGATTGTAAAACTGTATTTTAGTACAAACATACTTAAGAAATATATTTAAGTCCATGTCTAATTAATGCTAAGAATTCAAAGAATTCAGGAGCAAAAGTAATTTAATTAAAACCAATATGTAATAAAACTAGGCAGAACTGTCTGGCAAAACTAAGCAGTTGAAATAATTCCACCTCTAGGGTCCTTATTTTCATGCCGTTATCCATTTTCACAATTTCCAAAACTAAAGAAGTTGATCGACACAGTTGTTGCTGCTTTACCCACTACCTCCCTGGCATGCCAAGATCTTGTACAACAGCTTTAGGTTTCTGTCATCTAGGTGATGGGAAACAATCACTCCAAGGAACCCATTTGGTAATTACCAACTTTTCTAGTCAAGCCTCTAAAAAAAAAATGAACTTTAAGTCAGATTTTTTTCCCCACTGCTTCTTTTTCCTTCCCTAATTTATATTTCTTTTCCCCAAGATTTTCTGCTTTAAGGTCTACAATACTTAGACAAGCAGTCTTCTTCAACACTTGCCCAAATGGTATGTTCAAGTGCTATGCCACGCATACTCCAAAAGAAATGCTGCCAAGAAAATAATCTCCAGAAAAATAAGCTACAACTCCTATTTGTTCTTTAACGTCTCTGATATTTTCAGCTTGCTTTGTCTTCATGGTCAGGGTCCAATAAATAACATCCTGAGACCTCAGCAGTTTATTGTTCACAAGACAAAGTTAAAATCAGCTTCAATTTCACACAAATGTTTCTTGTCAACCCACTATTATTTGCTGAACAATGAGGCTTCCTAGTTAAGGCCTCAATAAAATATCTGGAAAGCAGAGAATAAAGGAAACTAAATCAAGGACAGTAAAGAGCGCATAAGCATTCACGTCTGTCTCTTCATCAGACTTCCACTACTCAAGGTCCCAAGAAACCCACTATCTCAAACACTGCAGTAAACTCAAACTTGTCACACTGAACTGAACACTGACGAAAGGGAGGTAAGAAGAGTTCAAAAACAGTTAAAATTGCATCCTTTTTCCACAGTCTGAAGACGACACCTTCCCCTCTTCAGCTTGTCACTTCTGGTATTTTTGTACTAACTAAACTATTACTTTTAGCTTGATTATCCAAATGAGCATCATTATCTACAAAGATTACGAACGTTACCTGACAGATGACTATGTAACTCCCTGCCACTAGCAGAAACAATAATTAGTAAAAATAAAGCCATACATGGTGGTTAATGTAGCAACTGTTATCGCATTCATCTTTATATATAAAGGTTTTCAGATGATTGCTGGTCACACTAAACAAGCCTTTGCCTCCATACTCAAAACATTAACCATACCCATGGTTGCTATTATTCCTCCTTTTATTCCTCACTTACACATTGCACTGAAACTAATCCAGTATCTCAAATTAAACCAATTTTGCATAAATTGAAGTTTTTCAAAATATTATACACTGTATTTATGGAGTGATTAAGCCCCTTCCACTGCCACATTTATGCATGTTATGCAATGGTATTACTGTCCAGAAGTGGATGCTCCCTCCTACAACAGCTTAGTCATTTCAAATGTCCTTTGAATCAAAGTAATAATGAAACTATTCTTCAGTGCATTCTTTACACAACAGCCTTCATATGACAGGAGACTCTACACATCCTTTAATTAGAATGGTGATAGAACAAACACAACTGCAATTTCTTCCATCCTAGAAAAAGACAACTTTTGCTGAAGAGAAATGTATTTTGTCTTTTCTATCAAGCTGGTATTAACTTTGGGGCAGGAAACCATGCAACCAACCACACTGCAGAAGTTACATTTACGATACCCATCGCTGGTCATTAAAAAAGCCAATCCCCAAACAACTCCTGACTTCATCAAAATGAGATTCCAGAAAGGAAGCAGAATAGAGCACAAAAAAAATCCCTGACAGACAACAGCAGTAACAGGACAACTCCCATCTGCTACAAATGCAGTCCCATCTCCTTTCAGCAAGTGAATTACATTTACTGTGTTTCACAGCCTACAAGCTGCATGGAGATGCTGTAATCAGCAAATCTCTCAGCAGTTTCAGGCCTAACGAGGTATGGATATAGACAACAAAAAAGTTGGGGCAAGGGAAGGGTAAATTAATTTTCCCTTTGTATCAATGAATTCAAACATCCAGCCAAGAACATTATCTGTGAGACCAGCAAGGCGATACCAGATTAAAATCGCGGGAGTTGATGAGGGTGCCCACAGCACTCCCGAAGAAGTGAGAGGCACTGAGGATAAGAGACCAGCGGAGGAAGCAAAGGGACAAAGGACCCACCCCAGGGCGAAAACGCCACCTGAGGCGGTAGGATGGGCATGTAGGACAGGGACAGAAAAAACAACAGCCTCAGAAATACCCTGCGCTGCTCTCGCCAACGTGCACGTTGAGGGCAGCAGCCGCGGCCCGCTCTGCACACGTCCTCGTCTCTCATGCCGCCTCCGCCTTCCCTCACAGCACAGCACAGTAAGGGCTCGAAGCCGCTGCTGTCCCCAGTCAGGCGAGGCCGCGCCACGACTCCCCGCTCTCCCGTTAAGAGCCTTGCGCCACAGCAGCACAGCGGCCCAAAGGAAAGCCCAGCCGCCACCTCCGCCAGCCGCCCCAGCCGCCCGGCCCCGCCGCCACAGCTTTCCCTCGCTCTGCCCCCGCCTAGCCAATCACCAGGCAGCCAGGGTGGGCACGGGCATAATTGACAGGCGGCACCAGCCAATCATGGCAAGGCTAAGGGCGGCGCTCGGTACGCGAGCTCTCTTTTAAAACAGGCGGCCGTTGGCCGAAAGAGTGCTGCCGGTGCGTGCGGGGCAGCCGCTCGGGGCGGGGCAGCCGCCACAGCCGTTGGGACGTCGCGTGCTGGCGGCGCCGCGTGGCCGCCCTGAGGGAGGGAGCGCCGAGGGAGGCCTCAGAGCCCTCCTGAGGGAGGGCAGCTGGCCGCCCGCCGACGCCGCACCCCCACACCCCCTTCCTCTCAAAAGGGGGACGGCTTGTTTAGCTCACCGTTAGCTTTTCTGAATCTTTCGGCTTATGTCTGCTCTTAAAAGGTGTATTTGTGCCTTTAGGATATGCTCTGGTGTAGGCTTGTGCTTCAGGGAGCATATAGGTGCAGGTCTGAGTTGACTAGTAACACCTAAGTGAAGAAGGTCTGCTTTCGATCCTTGCTGTTTTAGTTACTATTTCACTCTGTTAGAAACGAACTGCGTTAGCTTAACAACAGCTAAGGGCACTCCCCAAGCCAGTTGGGCTGGAGGCCTTGCAGTTTTAGCGCTGCCCTTGAACGCCCATCAAAAGTGCTTCGGGGTCACAGGTGTGCAGCTGCAGCACATTTTGATGTTTGCAGCATGTTTGATGGGCATGCATCAAATGCACCAGTGTCAATAAAGGGTATGGGGTTAGTTTGCGAGTTCTTCGATGTAGTGTTAACAAAATGTTGTGGCCCACTTTCCCCATCTAGCAAACAAAAGTCAAAGCCAAAATACTTTAACCAAAGACTTCTTCCCCTCCCTTTTCCTAAGATTTAAATGCTCAACTGTATGTTTTAATAAGGCAGAGAATCACAGAAATTTCACTTGGGGATGTGCAAATTCATCTTTATTATGAGTATGTTCCAGAGCTTTTAGCAATCTAGTTTTAAATGTGTACTGCTGTAAAACTGTCACAGGATCATATTAGACATTTAACTATTCAAGTTCACTTATTTTTCAAAGAGAAAGCTTGTTAACCTTTTATTAATGATACAGTAATCATGTATTTTACAAATGATATGTCTCCATTTAAAAGTTCTGAATGGCCAACATACCGAAGCTGTTGCCTTCAAGGTTAAATTTCACCAGCTTTTGATTTCAGATGTCCTCTTTCTTTTTTGACCACATCTAAATCAGCCACAAAGCCTGTAATAGGACTGAATTTGGGGTATATTAAGTTAAATAAAGTTTGGGGTATTTTGACTGCAGCTCGGTGTCCCTGTTACCTTGGTGACTGCTGACTCCCTGGCAGAACATTCCATGTGTCTCAGTTGTTACTGCTGGTGGAAAGTACTGAAAGAAAAAAAATCTCATCTAAGTGAAGAAAGAAAAAAAAAAACCCTAACCTCCAGCATCTTCTTTGTATTTCATGTAAGTGACATCTTACTGGATAGGTTACCATGTACCGCCATTTCTGGAGTACAAATGACTGCTGCTCTAGGGTAGAGGAGCTGAACAGCTGCTCAGCTGGAAATGTTAACCCATTCCAGCTCTTAACACCAGAAGATCTCAAGAAAAACTGTATATACAAATTTGACATCAAGTTTTCCTCTTTCTGACATGACATGAATAAAAGAGAAAATCAAAATAACCAAAAAGTAGTCAGTGTCTACATTATTATCTCTTATTAAACATCAAAGTCAGACATAGGAATGAAAGACTCGTTTGGTTTTGTCGGTGACTCCTGCATCTCTAAAAGCAATTAATGATCCTTTTCTTTGTTCCTCACGTGCTAATCAGAGTTCTCACTACCTCCTTGCCCACAGGTGCTAGCTGCTTTTTACTCTCTGACAATTGTTCATTATAATTGGGTTTTACTAAGAGCAACTGTTTCTAACCTGTATTTGTCTTGGATTTTGCTGTGACTTGTGATAAAGTCTGAGCTGACTATTTCTTTTCTAATAAGACAAGATTTACAGGAGAATACAGTATTTTTGTTCAATCAAGCAGTATATCTGATAACTTCAGGTCTTCAAAAAAGAGTTTGCACTCCTGAAAGCTTCTCATGGCTAAATCAAAACTATTCACCTCAGCGCTCTCTGAAACATTGCTTTTCTTGTCTTATAACAAGCAGAATCCTCACCAAGCAAACCCTTCAGTCAATCTCACATTTTAAAAAGTTAGGTTTAGTTACTTTTAACCTTTAACACAATGTGTCATTCTATCAAGTTGGGTACAGTTGTAAGGGATAAGCCACCTCTCTCATCTTCCAGGTAGGTACTGCCTGTGGTGAATTCTACCTTGTTTTAATTTCTTCCCGTTGTACTTGATGGCATTCTGCATTCAAAAGACACATCTCACTCATTTTTCAGTAGCCATCATTTGGATAAGTGTGGTAGAAGGAGTAGGGCAACTAAGATCTTCATTCCCATTTCTAGGAGTTACAACTTCACAGCAAAGGGAGAGTTTCTCAGTTGTAATTTCTCCCTCCCTATGCATATATGAATACCACTCATCCAAATTAATGCCGTATTTTAATTCACTTATTTTTAATGAAGTTTAACTAAAGGACAGGAAAGAAGACCAGACCCAGAACAGTGTTTGTTATTTATCAGAGTATTTAGTTTTTTACTGCTTTATTGAATCGGTACCTTAGTACGTAACTGTTTTAACTTTTAAACCTGATAAATAGAAACTTATTTTAGGATTATTTTACGAGAGTTACAGTATAATTTGCAAAAAGCATTTGGCACAAATTCTGGTTAGAAAATTACTTTAAATTGCAAATAATGTGCTATTTGCCCTAAAGCTTTATACAGTTCCCATTAACACTGAGTTAGTTTCCTCGTGAATGTCTTTTCGAAACAGTCACAAATCTGATGGATGAGGAATGAGGGCAGAGTCCTGCCAAGATTACGACATTTATTCCTTCGGCTAAATTTGAAAACGTGAAAGAGGTCTTTTTCTTACACATTTTATAGCGCTGCACCAGACAGTTGCTTTTCTTTTCCTGGTAAGTTATTTTAGGTAGCTGTAACACAGAAGTCCTTGATGTTTTTGAACTTCTGTTTCATTGGAATGCTAGCAAGCCGCAGCACATATATTCCTGGAGTGGGCTATTACTGCAGTTGTAATATGCCTTACTAGAAGCATACACTTTTTTTTGTGAGTGTAGATTTTACTATGGCCTGGAGCAGGAAAAGAGGGTATGTAGTATTTCTGCACTCTGACAGGTTTGATATGTAGGTAGTGGAAATACTTTAAAAGGAAGCAGACATCCTTTGAAGTTTAGACAAAAGTCTCTGTAGACAACCTAGACAAAATATGGTTGTAAATCTAATTATAGTAAGCTGTCTAGAAAGACTTAATTTCAGTCAATCAGTCCATTTTAGTTTGGGTTTCAGTTTATCAAGTAGCAGCAATGCCTGTTTAGTAAGATCCTCCTAGCAACGCATCCTAGCGCCTGAAGGGTCTTTTTTCTTGAAAGGTGCTGTTTGCTCTCGTTCAGCTTTCTGCCTTAAAAGAGCTGGAATCTTTTTTAATTATAAAATTACAAAATCTGATACTGCTGGAATAAGCATTTGGGGGAACAGAATATTAATTGCAGAGAAAACATCATACAGAATTCTTTTGGTTTTTTTTTTTTTGTAAATTGCTTTGAGACACACATGCTACATGATTTTAACATGCAGATATGCAATGGATATGAAAAAATGGATCCTGAAGCACATTCTGTCTTCACTTACCAGAGTACGAATATCAACAATTTCACTGATGTAAATGGAATTAAATCGACTTTAAGCCAACATTGCTGAGTGCAGAGTGATGTAAAATGTTCATAACAAAGTGTATAAAATCTCATTGCTTTTTTTTCCCCTCATTACCTCCAGAACTATTGTTTTCTGCTCCCTCTGTATCTCACTCTAAAAACCTGGACCCTGTGTAACAAAGCCATACCTTTAACCACTGAGCAAAACGGCTGTTTTCTGGCTCTGGCAATACAGCTGGCCACCAGAGGGAAGGAGCAGATGGGAATTGCTGAAAAAAGTAACACCGCAAAGAGTTGGTGGAAGAAGAGGGGAAGCCAGGGAACAGAAGAGAAGAAAGGATGGGAAGGAGAGAAGGGCCAAGGGAGACTGAGAATCCTGTCCTGCTCTACTGTGGTCTTTTGATGCTCCAGCATTACAGAATGCTTTCCCATCTGCTTTTTAGGCAGATGTTTTAAATGACTGCTGAAATGGCAGTATATCCTCTGCATGTCTGTACAGCAGCAATTAAAGAGGTTTAGTGTTTTTAGTGCTTCTGAAAGTGGCTACTGCCCCAACAACCTGGAAACCAAAGGTTTTTTTCCACAAAGATGTGAAGCGCAGAGATTTACGGAGCAGGCTTCCTTTCGTCACACTGCTGGTGTCTCAGTCCTCACCGGAGGGCTCGGAAAGATTGGAGACAGTCCCCTCTCAGTCACTGCTCAGTTTTTTTATTTCTCTGCAAATATTATCAGAAAATACTTGAATTGTAGTAGATTCCATGAAAGTCTTAGAGCTTGTTTCAGCATTGGAACCAAAGAGGCATCAGGCATCAAACTGTAGTCTTTGGCCATACCTGATCTGACCCAGGCACGGAACCGGTAGTTTACCAGGGAGGCTGAAGATTTTTATATCATATTACCTTTTGAGTATTTAATAATTCTGGAAATAAGTTACATTGAATGCAACAGTGGAGAACAAAATTTATTTTTCAGTTTTCCTAGATTTAAATATTTAAAATACCTTAATTGTAGTTTGGAAGGTGGAAAGAGTCCACTCTTTCTTTAGGCCGTTCATGATTGGTTTTGAATTCCAGCTTATTCTGAGATCCTAAAAGGCATCGATTTATCAAGCTCACATCCTTTTAAGTTATAATCCAGCTGCTGTGAGCTGCTAACTAGCTTTTAAGTCAGGAAACTGGACTGTCAATGCCAATTATAGTCAAACAACTTACGATGCTTCTGTGTAATTATATTTTTCCTGAGGCTTGAAGGATATAGTGCTATGCTTGGAGACACAAGTAAGAAAGTCTGAAATAGTGTAACCTTGTAGTTTTGTGTTTCTTTCATTTATATATATACACACACATATATATATATATATTTGTATATTATACACACATAGAATCCCATGACTTACCTTTGGGGTTTTTGATAGTATTCATTTAAGTGCAGCTAACAGAATGATTTTTAAATGCTTTTCTGTATCTAACTATTGTCTTTCCTGCAAAGCCTAGTGACACGGCCCAAACTGCAATGAAAAACTGAAACAAGAACCTCTACATTGTGGGCAACTAAACAAAATCAGTGTTACACAGGTTAACTGTTCCTTCCTGATTTCTGGTTAGATGTTACAACAGTGAAACAGGAAATCAAAATTAACATTTCTAAACCTACTGAGCAGTTATGTACACTTAGTAAACATCTGATTTACTCGGTTTTTAAATGCGAGTTTCATAGTTAACTGCTCCCAGTTTGCAGATCTGCACAGTGCATTTTCCTGAACGTGAGGGAGCCACTAGGTGGGAGTATGTTATCTTAAAAGAAGGTTTGTCAACCCCGCCTGTTTTTATTTTGCAGAAGCTCTGCACCTCCCTTTCCCCAGCATCCAGGAGATCCTGCAACACCATCCGCACCATGTCGAATTGGTGATCGATTTGGGATTGTTCGATGCTCATGTGCGCACTGGACACGGGAGACACTGCCTGCCTTGCTGCTCCTCCAGCCCCAGAGGACTCGAGCTGGAGCAAACCTGAAGCAAAGGCTTCCTAGAAGTTACACCCTCCAAAATGCAGATCTCGTATCCAAACAAGGACCACAAGCGCTCTGCATAAGCTAGTTATGTAGAAAGCTCCAAGGACACAGACTAAAAAACGTTCAGAGGATCACCTTACTAACATACAAGCTAATAATTAAAAAAAAAAAAAAAAAAGCCTTGTTAAAATATATCAAAAGCCAGTCATTCACCAGAGAGAGAACTGACAGGTGATTAAGATTCAGAAAGGGCCTTTTGAGGAAGATCAGACCATAGTATTTAATTTTTTTTCTTCAGCAATACAAAAGTGATAGAGCAGTTTTCAAAGTAAGCCCATTCTTTTCTACATGAAAGGCATCCTCACGTTAGTCCTAAACTGAGGGGTCAATAAAAGGCATTTTAGGACTGATGAGTAAACTGAAAGTAACAAACTGACAAGGCTGGGTGTAGTCAAGTCTAAAGAAACTCCAGGATGATACTGTTGGACTGAGAAGTGTAATGTGTAATAAATTTCTGAGGGCAGCCATGGTACTAGAAGGACGATGCCAAATGAGCCACTTTCAGAAGAATGTCAGCACAAATTAGTGGAAACTGCAAAAAATCTTACTTCCACACCAGGAATATCTGAGAGTTGTAAGGCTGTAAGTGGAAAAAATGAAAGCAAAATGATTATTCATTGTTCCCTGTAGTACAAGAAGGGGAGGGACAGCTAATGTAATCATCAGACAGCCAGTTTAAAATAAAATGCTTTTTCAGATGTCATAATTAATCTTGCCATAGAACCTTTCAGAGACCAGACAGATAAGCTAAAAAAGGAGTAAGACAAGTTCACGTAGGGTGAGAGTATTAAGCATGATGAAGTGAATGCCAGCTTTAAAGCTGGAAGTTGGTGTATTGCTGTATACGGAAATTTTTGAGAATATATTAAGATTCTGCCTGTACTGGTACCCTGTCCCTAAGTGCTCACGGATGCTCATTGGTGGAGAATGATACAGGGCTCAGCTGACCTTCAGATGTTGCCAAGTTCATTCCTGTGTTCCTACGATGCTGAAAAGTTTGGCCCTCGTCTATAAGCTCGAGGCTCTCAAGGGTAGTTAAGCTGTTAACAGTGTCTGGTTGTCTTGCTGCAGCTCTGGATAGAGTCTAGTTTTCCTAAAGATTAATGGGAGTAGTGGTGTTCACAGAAAAAGATCTCAGAAGCCAGCTGAAGAGTGCATTGCCTAGACCAGCCAAAAAACCTAGGTAGAAACACTGATGGCAGTGCAGAAGCAGCGATCTGTAGGCAGCTGACTGAACAGATTCGAAGAACTACAAAAAAACTTAAAAGCTGCACAGTTTATGACCTGTAAGATTCTTCAAATCATAATTCAGTGTAAAGTTCATAGTGATCGGGGGTTCATTTCTGAACATCATTATTAAATTTCCACAGGTACAAGATTTTGGGGAGGTCAGGGAATGGGTAGGAGTAGTTAATCTTGCTCTCTATGAAGACAGTGACAAAGCTCCTTTTGGTTTTAGCTGGAAGAAACATAACCCAATGATGCTGTTGTAATAAAGAAGCTTGGAGTACTATGTACTCAATTACTGTGAACCTGTCCTAGTGGGATAATTTTTAAATACGCAGTGCTAGTAAAGTGATTTTTTTTTAAAGTAACTTCTCTTTTTTCTTTTTATTAGGATCTAATGTTTTTTGTATAAACAGATGTCTTGCTCACATCCCATGTTCCCTTCCTGCTCAGTTATACAGTGAGCTCACAATTTATGTCACAAAGGCAGTGTCTTTCCCATAAGAACAGACTGTTGTTGCAAGCACAAATTTGTATTTAATTGCAGGATTGAGTACTGTCCGTAAGAGAGCTGTTAACACAAACATTGCCCAAACTGAAAAATGCAAACTAGAAAGTTACTGAGGAAAAGTAATTTCTATAACTGGTTTGGGTGGATATTTTCAGTTTGCTTGTAAAAAACCTCTTTGCAAGTCATAAAAACCTCTTTATAATTTTGAAACACATTTCATGACACTGCATCAGGTCTACTGCCTGTGCAATTCTCAATGCTTTAACAGTATTAGAGTTACTGGAATTGCTCAAAGACATCAGAAATAGAAATGCTCCGTTCCTCACTGGAATTTCAGTTCACTGGCCAAGCAGAATTACTGCTTTCTCCAGGCAAGTTTTTAAAAAGGCATCATTCCCAGTCTACACCCTGCCTGTCAATACATGATCGAATTGTCATCCTAAAATAGTTACTTGTACAGTGGAGGGGTTCTTTCTTACATACAGTGTGACCAAACCTACTTGCTGTCAGAAACTGGCAGTAAGAACTAAAGGAAAATAAAAAGCTGTCTTTACTATGCAATCATCAGTGCTAAATGGCTGATGTACTGGATGAAGAGCTGTTACTTTTGCCTCTATTTGTCAAGTCCATGTACTAGTTTATGGCACATTTGGATTTCCAGAGGAGCTGAGTTTTGTGCACATCCTAAGCTTGATGAAAGACTGAGGAATGGGACATGGCAACATGACTGTGGATATCATGGGCTACATCTTCACGTATACTTGAGGCATTGCAGCCTTACACGCTTGCGGATCTGAGGCGATTCTCAGCCCTGAGTGACACCTTCAGGCTCCTCTTCCAAAGCTTAGGAAGGCTTAGATACTTTGGGAAGGACTTCTCAGGAACTGGCAGAGCTGGAACCCATGTAGAGCAACCCATGAATAAAACAGCTTGGGATGGAATTTAAAGTATCTAGGGCGTATCTGCCTAATTCAAAGCTCTTGCTCCAGGTGAGTGGTATGACTGCAAAACAGAACAGGATCATGAGGTGCTATCTGTCCAGGCTCCAAAAGTGACACAGCTGTGATAGCATGATGCTGAACCAAACAGCGTCTTCCCCTAGGGCTAAGTGCAGTGCTATGTTTTTCACAGCTATGCTGGTTCTGGTTCTGGAGGCAACCAAGTCATAGCTGGCTCCAGGCTGCTTACGCAGTGCTCTACCGTGCCGTTTAGACAGACTCTAAATGAATGTGGTTGAAACCAGGTGCCTCCCTGCTCCTGAGCGTTCACTTGGAGCTACATACAATCTTGTCTGCAAACAGAACTAGCAAAAGTTACTCTGTTTAATATCTAACTCTGATCTTTCCACCAGGGGTGCAGGAGAACTCTCATTATCTCCACACCCACATTTCTTCACTTCTGATTAGAATTAATTGCTAACTTTTTACCTACTGTGCGGCAGTAGCAGACCCACCCCTCCCTGTGTTTCTGTGCAGTACTAAATGGAAATGTGCAGGTACTTTCTGCAAAATTGCAAGGTACACAGGTGCAAATCTGAGTCGGGTCTAAGACTATGCAGAAGCAGAAGATAAGGTGGCTTGGCAAGTTGAGCAGAGCATAACTCTCCATTTGGTTGTATTCTGAATTATATAAAATAGTATACCTCCTTAGCCTCACAGAAAACTCTGGTTTCACAGGCAGGGAAGTTGCCTTCTGGTAAGGAACCACGCATTTTATTTATTTGGTATGTACAATGCAAGGAACCCAGAACCTTATGCAAATATTAACCAAGTCTTGCAGCTGGCCAGAAAACAGAGAAATTATTATTGTCCCAGTTATAGAAATGGGAAAGAATTAAAAAAGAGAAACTCTAGCCAATAGTTAGAGAGGTAACAGTGGGTATCTGCTTTAAGTAAAACAACACTGCAGCAAAGCAGCAAAGCTTTGCTCTAACCTGATAGTCTCTCTCTTATTTTTACCTGAAAGGTTTCTGAATGGCTGCAGTTTGTGTTGTGTCAAAGTCAGAAATGTCCCAAGCTTAGCATTTCTAGTTTCTGGCTGCATCTAGGGATCCAGTTCCTACTCAGAACCTCACTAGGGCCCACAGACCATGAGAAGCGACACCACCCTTGGAGGGGGGCAAATACAAGTCCAAACAGAGCCTGTTCCAACAGCGTGGCCAGAGAGCCATTTTCTCCTTCTAACTCAAAGCCACGAGTGTTGCTGGACTTGATAACAAAAATTCAGTCCTAACCATGAAATAAAATTAGAAAAGGTGAGGGGTAGCCACCTCATAGCCTTATCCAAAGTCTGGTGAGTCTCCTGCAGGATGGACTGAGAAGGTCCTAGGAACAGGTCTCCCGAATTCCCAGAAATGCTGTAACCATCACGTTTTTGCACTCTCTATTAAAATGGTATTGCTGTTTCCATTCAGAGCGCTGCTCAATCAGGAAGGGACTCAAGGGTTTGGGTAGCAAATGGGGATGTCTACCTTAAAATTCTGGCCAGGTTAATCAGCTAAACAAGGTCACAGAATAGGTTTGCACATTTGTATGTGGTCATCCGTGTTTACACGGATGTTGTTTGCATGATGCCGGTTGCAGTCCCTGGTAATGAGTGCTCTCTTGGAGCGTGCCTTGGGACAAGGCAGGCCGGGAACCGCTACAAATAGCCGCTAGAGGTGAAGCTACGCTGTAGTGGTGGGGCAGTTTAGCTATATGGACATGAGTCACACTGTACCACCACGTAGTCAGCAGAAGATGGACCCCAGCCCATTTTATTTACTACGTTAGATTACAGCCTGTGCCATTAATGGCATATGTCTTAATTTAAGGGAAGGCAAGTTAATCCATTTTGACTTGGCCCTAACATGCAACCCTGTCTCAAGTCCCCTAAACTCCAGCTGGGGACAGGAGAGCAGACACATGTGCCCAGTGTGCCCAGCTAAGCAGCATCCGAGCCTTCACAGGCACACCCTCTGCATTCACTGCCTCGTCCTTCAGCACACTCCGTGTGCCCTGCCCTTCCAAGTAAAATAACCCTACCCGTTACCTGCCTCCTGCACCTTCACTGCTTCCTTTGGACCAAGCCCCTGTTTGAAGGTGGTGTGATGTACTTGTAGGGGAGCATGCAGCTGGTTTGCTCCAAATTGCACCATCATGGAGCAGCCACCGACTGTTTGCCAATTCACAGATACGCTATAGAGAAGAGGCAACGACTAAAACAAGGTCACAGGGCTAAATAAAGTTGCCTAACAAACAGGGAAAACATTAAAAAGCTACAGAACGTCTTAGAGAAAGTTTTCGACCCTGTGAGACACAGAAACAGTAAACATAAATCACCAGTTTTGTCACAGACAGAACTGTGGTGCTGCTATCAGTGTAATTCTGATTTAAGTCTCCTAAAGATCACCTCACTTCCCCCCCTTCTCCCACAGTCTCTGAGCACTCGGGACCACATCCTAAATGTTCCCTTGACTTCAGAAGCAAAGCTAAGTCACAAAACAGCACAGAATCGATTTTTAAGAAATTACACTAAAAAGAACCATCAAATACTTTTAGTGACCTGTTCCTTAAACAGAGGAGATCATTGATTTTACCCGCACGGTGTTCTGAAAGATTTCTGCAAGGCTTATAGGAGAGCGCAACGCACTACAGCAAAGAGCCTCAAAACTACTACGCTTTTCTATCTTCATTTCCCATCAGTAAGCCCATCCACAGCAGTTAAGTGCTCAGAGGAATCGGGCCATAAGCTATTACAAAGCATAAGGAGCAAATGGCTCCTGGAGTCACTTGAGAACTTCTTTTTTTTTTTTTTAATTTCAGTGGATAAAGGAGATGCTAACTAACGACTGCCTAACACAGTTCTGTATTATTCAGTGGTATATGATGCTTTATTTAATGTGAGAACATGCAATAAATAATACAACACCATATTACTTCTAGAGATCACAGTTCTAATGTTTCTTATTGCTGCAGCTTGCTTTCTGAAACCTGTCTGGACGATGTCAAGTCACACAGAAGTTTAATTCCCTCTTCCCCACCCCCTCAGACTTTAACAAGTATTGCCATGATTTTGTTTTCATTAAAAACCCAAATGGTATTTATATGTAGCCTTCTCCTTCAGCACAGGAGGACCCAAAGGTGAAATCAAGCAGCAGATGACTGTTCACCACAAAATGAGTAATCATTTATGTTCCAAGCTAAAATAAATACAAACAGAAAGCTCACTGTTCTAATGTCTTCATTTAGCAACTTTTTTTTTTTCTTTTAAATACAGGTTTTGTAAAAACATTTCGAGCCTTGTGAATGCTCATTTTGTTTTCTTTGGAAAGCCTGAAGTGAAACATCTATCCTTTTAACTTGATGTCTTCACTACTTGCCCTTCCCAGTGGCACAGGGGTGATGGTTATGCTCCTCCATTACATATTCTGGTTTAACCACACAGTTTTTCAAAACAGCCCCACCACTAAAATGAGCCGCAGCTCTAGATTTACGCTCCCCATCACCATCACTTACAGTTCCCGATGAACAATTTCACTTCTAAGCACACGCGTTTCCAAACAGCTGAACTGCTCCACGGTTTTCTGTGTTTTTTCTTATTATAACTAGCTCCTTCATTTCAATGGCATCACAGTTGAGCTCAAGCCTGAAACGGAATGCTCCACCTAGGGCAAGTGCTTATTTTTACTCAAGTAATTACAGAAAAAAAGTTGACATTTACCAAAATATTTCAGAGCACAGCCACCACCTGCTGAGCTGAACATGAGAATTCATGCCTGCTAGCCTTGTTTTTTTCCCCTCAGAGTATGAATGATTTGACTCATGCCTGACTCTAACAAAATTTCCAGATCTCTGCTAGAATTATAGTTGGTAGGAGAAACTCCTGAACAGGAACCTGAATTTCGGTTCCTGTGCCCAGGTTATTACTTGTCTTTGATAAAAGGATACAGCAAGACATTCTAGATCATTTCAGAGTCTTTCATAAGGTTAAAACCTTGCATGTCAAAGGAAAGTTCCCTGCTACTACAGCTGGAAGTCTGCAAGGAACTGCTTTCATGGACACCTGTGAAAATCCCAGCTTAGTCCCCCAGTCTAATCTGGATGCTTCTTGCTCAACGGCATTAGCACAGTAGGAGTGTCGGTCCTTTGATATTGAAGCCAGAGCAGGAACATTTCTCTGCCTTCCAATGATCCCACTTGTGATTTGGTTACTGGTCAGGACCCCGTTTGTTTATTGTATAAATGAATCATAAGAATTACTGGAATTCTTATAAATCCCAAGTAAATAGAGGGGAAAAGAAAAGCCCACCTGTAATCAGACACCATGTAACCGCATGTTAACGGGCTGTTCGGTGCCCTACTGGGATGTGTTAGAGAAATGCTATAGCATTATACTCAATTTCAAGAGGCCGGTAGATGTTTCTAAATGAATAAATTCTCTTTATATAATTACAGAAATGACGACAGTTCATACTTTATGAACAGCAAGTAAAAAAAAACAACACTGGAATTTATGTAAATATTATTAACGCATACACTATGAAAAAGCAATTCATATTAATTAAAAAACACCTTAATTTTAGAAGTTTACCAGAAACAGTTACACTGAGCCTCGTAATCTTTGAAAGCAGAACAGAAATTGTTTACAAGGATCCAACAGTAATTGATACCCAGCTGCTTGGAGCTGGGCTGCAGACTGAACGTGTACTGAAAGCTGGGCTGAAATCCCCTCTCGGTTGATGGCAGCAGCAGTCATGCTGCTGCTTCCTACGAGCCTGGAATTTCACTCCAGTCTTTACATTCTTCGTCGGTTATAGTGGAGCAGCCAGAAGAAGAAAGATGATTAGAGAGCAGCCAAGTAGACTCACAGTTCAAGAATCCAATCTTCGAGCGGCTGTAAGGTCTAGGGGAAGGAGAAGGGGGTTTAGAGCACAGTTAAAACGAGTCTCTAAAAATGGGGAAAGTGGCCGCTTCAGTAGCAGAGCTGATGACAGGATACTGAACACCACTCGTAGAAAGAAGTAAATCTGAGTTTCAGTCCTTGGTGACGACACCATCGTGTTCGCCTTTGACTAGAAAGGAAGGCAAGCATAGCCTGTGAACGTGTAAGTGCATGTATCGCATGCAAGGCATTCCAGGAGCTGAACAACTTCTCTGCATATATCAAGACATTGGTAAGAAAAAAATCGCAAAGGTTTTTAGCACTCAAACAATTGGCTAGATGCACTTGATTTCAAATCCAACTTTACACGTTCTTGATAAACAGAAAGGCCTCAACATGGAAGACAGAACATTTTTAGCACCAACTGCTGGCTTGCAAGTGAATACTTATTCACAGGAGACAAGTACAGAAAGACATGTCGTCTTTCACCGAGAGGCATCTTGTTTTAAGGCAATATCCAAAATGACAATATAGCCACCACAGAAACTGCTCCAATGACCCCTGATGTTTTATGGCACCCACATGGGTCCCATCGCTGAGGGGAGGTAGGAACTAAACTGGCATCTGTCCTTCTCCTCCCCACCATGTGGAACGCTGGAAATGTCTGACATGTATATGTCGCTAGTTGTCATAAGCAAGCTAGTTTCCATCCTGTGTCCCCTAAAACCCTCTGTAGCCATTTATATTAGCCATACTAACCACTATCAGTAGCAAGGAAAATGCTGAGGAATTGCCGTCTTTCCTTACCACTAACCCAATTAAAAAGTTGTTCAATACAATAGCAAGTGTTGATGCAATTAATACGAATGAGAGATTTGTGACCGTTTCCCAGAAGAGAAATGACTGTAGCCAGTCCAGCCAGATGTGCTCCTGCAGCACACAGCACCCAGCCTAGGGCAGGTTTTTCTTCTTCACCGTCAGTTTACTTACTTGTATCTCTGCTAAAGAGTATTTTAGGAACGGAGACAGTAACTTCTGAATATACACTAAATCTATCAAAGTGAGAGGTAAGTCGTTTGTTCTCAATACCCATCACTTTGTGGAACCCCATCATCCATTTTTATTAATAGTTACAGCACCCGGGTATGCAGCTAAGAAACTGAAGAACATGACGAGAATCTCTTATGGCTAAAGGCAAGGAGCAGAACTGCATCGCAACCCTACTTTTTCATGATTTAAAGGTGTGTTAAAATGTACCGAGATTTTCAGGAAATCTATTATTTGGCTTACACAGTAAGCTATGCCTTGTGCACTGTGTTCTAGACAAAGTTGTATTGAAAAATGGCACACAAGGTTAAGAAACTTTACGAGATGCCAATGAGTAACTCTGTGCTTTCATAAATACAGTAGTATACATCCTATGTACAGACGCTGGCTGCGAGCCTCCAGGAAGGCTGTTAGCCAGCCATCCACAGAAAGAAGGGAATAAAGATAGTCGGGAGCGTGGTGGAGGGTGCCAAACCTAGGCAGACTATTGATGCTAATCCCACAAGCACTGAAGCAAGAACACTCCTCTGGTCCCGAATAATCATCTTCACGGTCTCACAGAACTGGAAAAAAGAAAAGAAAGAAAAAAAAAGAAAAAAAGGAACGATCAGGGTTGAAGAGGAAAGCTTTAGATGCCCGCGCTCTCCATGACAGACCAGCGGTCGGTCGCTGCCCCAGCTCTCCGGAGCGCGGTCCAGGGCGAAAAGCGAGTCGGGCACCGGCTCACCACCCCCCAGCTTTAGCCCTGCGACCCCGGCGGGAACGAGGAGCTTCAGAGCATTTTCAGAGCATATTAATTAATTGTTTTGGGAGTTCCGCCTCGCTTTCCTGGCCACTTGAAGCCAAGAGCGGCCAGGCTACCCGCCCTTCCCAGCGGCTCCGCGCCGGCGGCCGTGCCCGCTGCGGGGAGCGCGGCCGCCAGCTCCGGCCGGGGCCGGCGGGCGGTGCCTACCGGGCAGCAGCTCCCGGGGCCCGCGGCGGCGGCTGACCTAGTTTCGGGGAGCGGCGGAGCGCCCGGGAAGGGCAGAGCCACCCCCGGCCCCCGCCGCCGCCTCCCCGTCCCGGCGGAGCCGCTCCCCGCGGGGCTGCCCGCCGCCGGCGGCCGGGCCGTACCTTGTCGGTCTGGAAGCTGACCGGGGCTCCGTATCGGCAGTAGGTGACGAAGTGCTCGCAGTTGTTCCACAGCAGGCTGTAGGCCGTGGCGCCCACCAGCTTCTCCGCCCGGCGGGCCGCCTCCTCGCTGCCCAGCACCTGGTCCTCGAAGAGCCGGTCCATGTGGTTGACCAGGATGCTGCCGCCGTAGGCGAAGTCCTCCACCGTGTCCACGCGGATGCTGGCCGTTTTGGTGATGACGCCCAGGATGAGCCGCTTGTTGGTCACCACTTGCTGGATCTGCCGGCGGTCGCCGGTGAAGGCGGGCAGGATGTCGGGCATCAGGTGGGCGACGCGGTTCTCGCCCAGGTAGATGCCGAAGTGGATGAAGAGGGTGCGGGGCACCTCCAGCAGGTCGCCCCGCTTGAAGCAGCTGGTGTCGTAGTAGCCGGGGGCCGCCGGCGGCGGCGGTTCCCCGCCGGAGCCCGCGGGCAGGGGCCGGACGTGGACGAGGAGCAGCAGCTTCTCCAGCAGCAGCGAGGCCGCCTGCGGCACCGGGTTCTTCATGGTCGGCGGGGGGAGCCCTGGCAGCCGCCGAGCAGCCCCCGCCGCCCGGCCCCGCTTTTCTAGGCTACCGGGCGGGGCGGGGCGGGCACCCGGGCCAGCCCACCGGCTGAGCGGCGTGCGGGGAGCGCCCGCCCCGGGGAGCGGCCGGGGCTTTATTGGGCACCGCAGCCGCCCCGCCAGCCCGCGGCGGGCCCAGGGCCGGGTGCCGCCCGCAGCTCTGCCCCGCCTGCCCAGGTACGAGGGCGAGAAAAAGCGCGTTCGAAGCCCTTCGTCCGCCCCAGGAGCGGAGCGGGGGGCTCCTCGGGTTCACCTTCTCCTCCCCCCCCCCCCGCCACCGCGGGGCGAGGGGGCCAGCGGCGCCCGGCTCGGAGGCTGCCGCGATGCCCGCTCGGCGGCGGGAGGGGGGAGCGGAGCGGTGGCTCCTGAGCGCGCCTTTCTTCCTCGGAAGAAAACAGATCCCGGAGAAAGAAAGGGGAAGTCACATTTATAAATTAACTCGCCCGAAGGGTCCGCCAGCTAAGAAAGAGTGGGAAAAGGCGGAGAAGCATTCCCGTGCGTTTTGTTTCATGCTAATCCATTATGCAAATGGGTAAGCCCTGGCAAGAGAGCCCACAAAAGAGCAGCCCTGCCGGGTCAACAAAGCCGCCCCGTCTGAGGCTACTAAGTTTCAGTAGCCGAGCAAATTCCCGCGCCTCCCCCCCGCCCGGGGACTGCGGGATGATGGATGGGACAGACATTCATCTTACCTGGAAGATGACAGGCCCGGAGAGTGGCGGGGGAGGGGGCCGCCCGCCTGCCCCCTCCTCACCCGCCGCGGCCGCAGCCTTTCAGCGCCCCCCCGCCCGCTGCCATCGCCTTTTGTCGGTGTCGCAGCCGCTCCTGCGCCAGCCCTGTCGCTCCGGCCGCAGGGGGAAGCTTTGGGAGTGGGCGGGGGGGGGCAGGGGGGAGCAATGCTGGAGAAGAAGTCGTTTGTCAGAGCATCTTCCCCCGAACCCGGGCTCTAAAGCTGCCAACTTGCCCAGTCTATCCTCCTGCAGGTCGTGGGCGCTGGGGCAAACACCGCAACGTAGGCCGTGCCAAGTACAGACAAGGGAAGCAAGAGGAGCACTAGTGCGTAACAGCTTTGCATCTCTCCACAGGCAAAAACACATGTTGAAACAGCAAGTTATTTTTCCCTCCTCAGCCGCTTCAAAACTGAGAGCCTGTGGATTAAGGATGGCCGCCCTCAAGCTGTAGGACCCCTTTGGTCACACCAGCAAAAAAGAGAAAGGTTTACCATCCCATTTCTTTCCATCATGGAACAGCTCTGGTATGAACGGAAAGGCAAAGGGGATGTGGAGGACCCAGCAGGTGAGAGCCTCCTACCGCCATGGATACTGAACCAAGGCCCAGGCAAGCTCTTGTGCACAGGGAAGATGAGGCTTATCAGTGAGCCAAGGCAAGTTTTCCACTCCTTAGGGAAGAAAATACTTCAGGGGAACAGGTTACTTCACTGCTCTCCAACACAAAATGAGAGCTGCTGTTGCCCTCTTATTTCCTCCTGCTTGGAGCAGAGAGCGGCTTCCTGGGGAACTGAAGATTATGCTCACCTTGCTTCACCTGCAAAGAGACAGGCCCCCCACTATAACCTCTTGTTTGGTCACCCATGACAGGCCGGAGCCCCAGCACTTCTCACCAGAGTGATCAGGCATTTGGGATTTTCTCTGGAGAGTCTCAGCCAAATTTTTACGCAACAGAGGCTTAGCCCTCCTCAAGCCCCCTACTTCAAATGGCAGCGCTTACGAAAGAGAAAATACCTTACAGATGCGGCTTACGATGCTGGTAGGAACCCTGTCGGTTACCCAGCAGCCACACAGAATTACGTAATCGAAACAGCATCTTTTCAAATCAGATGTTAAATATATTTGGAAGGTTTGAAGCTTTTGCTACTAGTAAATAAAAGCAGGGCAAGAAAGGAGAACTTCTCTCATTTTTAACTACTGCATTATTTTTAAGGGACCGGGGAAAAAGAAAACACTAAAACCCCTCATCACGATGAAGGGTCTCACCTGTTTGGTGGTGGTCACAGCGGCTGGTCCAGAGCTGGAACACTGTGCCACAGCCAGCAGGTTATCAAAGACTCCACTGGCACAGAAAGGTTCCTGTCTCCCTCCGGCAAGGATAAACACCATCTGAAGACCCCCAACCCCCCCACACCCCCCCGCCCCCTTCCCCAAAGCTGTCAAGGGAGTGTCTGGATGGTCTTTGTTGAAATAGGCGTTAGAGACGCTTCAGTCCCACAGTTTGGATTTCTCTCCCCTGCCCAAAGGAAGGTAGAGGAATTCAGCTGAACTCCCTGGCAGAAACAGGCATTTCCCAACGGGATCTTTTACTTGGAGACATCCTTTGTTTGCTTTCTTAATGCCAGTTAGCTTTAATCCCAAAATCACCAGGGTCCATTTCAAGTAAATCCGGAAAGGAAACCGAGATGAAACCGAAGAAGAGGAATTGCCATGAGGAGGAGACTCAAAGCCTTACTGCATGGGAGGGTTTCAAAGAAATCAAGGTGAGAGGTGTGACGTTTCTGCAGTGTAATTTCCTCATACCTGAGGCACTAACGAGCCTCCTCTCTCCCTCCTCCCCCAAACCCCGCGATCCATCTCAGGCCCGGAAACCCCAACGGGACGGGTACAAAAGGCATTATACAGCTGACAGGTCTGCGAAGCGGCCTCGCTCCTCCAGCCAACGCACGTACCCAGCTGCAGCAAGTGAAATCCACCCAGGTAACGCTTCGCCACTGCCTTGCAACTGCTGTGCGCATTACTGTCTGCAAAGCGCTTCATACAACATATCAAAGTCATTTCTGAATAAGGCCATTCGGGTTCTTGAAAGGCGGCCTGCAACCCAACGTTTTCTGCTCCCAGACCTTCAGTCTTGCACTCCTATTACTCTCAAACTGCCATGACACAAAACAAAGTTTAAAAGGTATACTTACAATTATTTTTCCTCTGCTATGAAGGGGGAACACCCCCCACCCTCCCCCATTTTAGTGGAAAAATGGCTTCAAAGATGGCTAAACTGAAAATTTACTTTGTGGCTCAAACTAAGACTCCGGCACATCCTTTATCTTGGGTTGCTTTTGTATAATAACTTTTGTACGTTTAACGTGCGAATTGCAGTGGGAAAAATCACTTTGAAGTATTTAATATAACACAGCCAACACTGAGAAACTTTTGTTTGGGCTGTGAGCTGCTACAGAATGGTTTCGTGATAAACCCCGTATTTATTTTCAAGAGTTATGTAGAGATGCAGTAAAAAAAGAATGCATCCTTTGTTTTATAGTGCAGGTGAGCCACAGCACAACTTCCCAGGTAAGATGTGTGAGCTAGTTTCCATTACACTGACACTCGTGTATGATATGGAAACTTATTTTATGTACTAGGCATTACTATTTCCATCCTGCCCTCACAGCTAACAGAATAGGGAAAAAGCAGGAAAGGCAATTGGAAGAGTAAGCTCTTGCCTGTCTGAGGAGCAGCCCTGGTTTAACAAGGAGGCAAAATGCATTTTTGACTGAAGTTAAGCCAATGCTGACTGCATACATGCTCACCTTTGAGTACAATTTACGTTTTACCAAACTTTTCTCAGTTACTCAATCTCTACCGTAGATTAAGAAACAAATGCAGCTTTAACGAGCTTTCAGGTCAGCTGGGACTGCTGGAACAAGTACAGGTTCATGAATTCAAAACATGTTAAGGAGGTCAAGGAGGATAAAATCTTTGGATAGGGATTTTTGGAGGCCATAATTTGCGAGAAAAGTATGTGAAAAGCAACGCCACTTGGTTTAATTTGGTGCACTGAAAGAAATAGTGGACAGAAAACATGTTTGTGAAGGGATGGTTTCACAGTATCCGAAAGGGCAATTCCAGTAATAAAAAAAAAATAACGCCTTTGTATTCCCATATCCGAGCCATTTGAATGCTGTACCATTCTTTTCAGCAAATTACAGCTTCCATGGTAGAGCTGTAAATGACCAGCTCTCTAGAAAACAGTACCATTCACTTTTTCAGTTTTTGTATTTAACAAAGACTAGGGACAGAACAGATAAAATCTGAAGGAAGAAGGGAACCAGCAAAACAATGCATGAAACCATGTAAGTGAAACAACCTCAAAACAAAGAACTTTTGAGCTAAGTATCACTCTCTTCCAGCAGAAGAAACAACATAAATGACTAAAACAAATTTATACTTTATAAATGTTCACCTTTATTAAAAAATTATTACAGAGTCACTTAAGCAGCATATCGAGTGAACTGCAAATATTTATTGTAGTCTTTTTATCCTTGTAGGTTTGCTACTGAGGTCTATCACTTTTTCACTTACTCCCAATACCTTTGTCTGTTTTACTAAACCAATAGGCTTCCAAATTATTAACAACAGTTTTCTAACGAACAATGACTGTAAACATAATAAAACCAGCATGCTGTTTTCCCTTTGAATGACTCATTTTTTACAACTGGACTGAATCATGCTGTATACACAGATAGTAATTATGACTCGCGAAGAGCATAGTATGTTTAGATACATAAAGTGTTCACTTATGATACCTCAATTCAAATCAACAAAACCACAGAAAAGGTGGGAACAATTCATTGCATAGTCCTCATTAGCAAGCAAAAGTCTAGGAAATTAATAATAGTGGTAGAACAGATTGAGATTTAGGAACAACTAATAGATAGTTTTGGTGACAGTTACAAAATACGTATTTTCATCATTTTATCTTATTTTAATAATGTCTCATTTTGCCAGCACTAAACAATTAATACAGTCTCCCCAAAATAAAGGAAAAGATTCATTTCTGTCTATAAAATGCCTGAACATGAGGAGTATTACTTATATGGCTTCTGCAGAGCAAATACAGACAGTTATTGGGCCAGAATTTCCACACTGATATTGTCCCAGGAACTATGATACGGCTTAATCAGGTGAAGAAGTTTAAAAGTATCCTAATTTGAACGTGCTAATCATATTGTGCGGGAAGGGGAGGTGATAACGGGGAGTCAGAAGAGAGACAGAGCACACTGCATTCAACATGGTATTCCTTCACAGCAGGATACAAACCTTTCTGTGGGAAGGGCAATGCAAACGACATTCAAATTGACAGCAGTCAAATGAACTTAATCCAGGCGGGACTGCTGCACAAAATGAGGACTTAACAGTCCTGAAACAAAACGAGGTATCCCTCCACCACCTGGCCCCGCTTCCTCCCTGCCAGGATTCCACCATGACAAGAGAGAGTGAGCAGGTGGACTAGCTCACAGCACTCTCCTCATCTTCAAATTTATTCCCACGCCAAGATCTGTGATTTCCTACTAGTCGGTGCTTTCAACTGATGGATTAATTAGTAAGAGATGTTGGAAATTGTAGTAATAAAGTCTGTCATTAATTAGACAAAGTGATGGAAGTTTGGTGGATCGCCACCAAAGGTCAGCATTTACTACCACTCACTCTGTAACAGTAACAATTATTACTCTTCTGTATTGCCCAACAGGGAAGGCTGTTCCCCAGCACCAGACGGTGCTGACTTCATAGCGATGCACAGCAGGTTACTCAGCCTCGCTCTATGCACGGGACAAACAGAGCTGACAGCAGCTCAACTGTATCGGTCCATTTAATTTTCAAATAAAGACTGAGAGAAGGAAGAGGGAGATGGACTGAACAGGTGGTAATTCCATCTTGGAACAAAGATTATCTTGTCTCATAATTAAATGTTATGTTGCAATTTGATTAATTCTATTTTACAGGAAATAAATTAATTCTTCATCCAATGTATTAACTAGACAGGAAATGTTATCAGTCACAGACAAAGCTATTAGTCTGGTATTACTCAAAACATTTGCTAATCTGTACCATATAGCTAAGCCTCTGAGAGATAACTGTCACTAATTTCTACTCTTTGACTTTTTTAAAAAAACAAAACAAAACCAACATCACTCAAGAAGCCAGTTCTTGTTTATAACATGTTTTTATACCACTCAGTGTTAAAAGCGTATGTGTTAAACACCTGTTACTCTATCAGTGATTTTAAATCAGGAACATTTTTGATCTGGAAATCCAACAGCATCTGTCCAAGTGCTTTGCCCTGTAAGAAAAAAAACCAAACCAACATTTCATTTTACTATCTAAATATACCACCTTTGTACATTAAGTTTTGAAAAATGGTTTAATAAGGTATTTTTCCTATAATCACTTTAAGAATTCAGTATGTTTTGTAACTTTTATGAGTATTTGTCTCTACATATATTTATATATAAGCTTGGGGTGAGTTTTATCAAGGCTTGGATTGTAGGTTATCCAAAGTTATATTCACCTTTTCCATTTATTTGGCTCTCTCACTTGTCAATCAATATAACTAAGGAAGGAAAACTATACAGTTGAGTTTTCAACCACCTAAACCTGAACAGTTTATTCATTTATTTGGTACCTAGTGCTAAAATCAATTTATTTTAGGTTCAATTCTGCTATACATAGCATCATCCTATTTTGTGAACAGTCTTCCTGACTATGCTGAGATTCTTCGTACACTTGAGCATTTCTCAGCCTACGGTGGCAGAACTGTGCTTTGCTGGAGCCATAGGATCGCCATGTTAAGGGATCTGATCTTCAGGTTTAGATGTTTCAAATATTTAGTACTTGAATTGTACACTTGCAAAAAATGTTAGTTTCAGATTCTCATAATGTGGTCAACACAAAAGATACCCTATCCATCTATTTTTCTCTTTCAGATTTATATTCATTATCAGTATTTTAACTATAGGAGTCATAGGCTAAGCTAGAGGAGTTGTCATACAGTTAATGGTTCCTGTATGTACTAGGAAACAATCAGAATTGTCTAGTATATATGCTTTTTCCAAAACATGACAGCATTTTTGAGAAGCTAATTTTGCTGGTGCATCTAAAAACACAGGTAGCACATCATAAAGAACATAACTGATTTGAAGACTCTCTTAATAGTTTCTTGTACACATCTTTTTCACCAAATATTCTAAATTAACTTTCTACTTCCCAGTGTTGTTTTCAAACCTTAAAACAATTAAGTAGATAATGTATATTAACAGGAAATTAAAAGGAACTAAAGAGTCAAATCCAAAAGCTTAAAGTTCCAGCCCAAAAGGCGGTTATAAAGAGACCGTGTACATAGTTATAAAAGATAACTACATCAAAATCAATGCTTTGATACATGCCTGCGGGTCACTTCTTAGGGATGCTATGCCACCACCACCAAGGGAATTTTTCAGAACAAAATTTAATCCATGAATTCCTGGCAACTCGTACCTGTAAAATAAAATCCACACGTTGAGATTTTGAAAGAAACACTTGTACAGAACGTCAAGCAAAAGACAGTGTGCAAAAACTTCATGCTTGTGACGGCATCCCGCCACTGCTGAGTCAAGCCTAAAAGCTAAATGAAGATTAACCCATGCCTTCCCTGCCTTCTGGTTCCTTCCCCTTACTCCAAATCAACAGTCCTTAATAGTTTTAAAGTAGGACCATAAAGTAATCATTCTCCTCTTACTTAACTTCAAAACTCATTCATTTCTAATGAGGTTGTTTTCTACATTTTTTTTCCCTAAGAGTTAAAGCCCATATAGAAAGCTCCATAGGCAAGAGGTTCAACATCCAATATGAACTCAGAGAACACAGTGGTCAGAGGGAAGTATTTTTAATATTTCTTAGTTCTGATACTGAAACATACAATTGCTTAATTCCTGGAACTCACTTTTGCTAACAAAGGCCGCCCGCTAATTGGGACGGCACCCTCTTTATTACTGAGAAAGAGCTATGAGTCACTAGATCAAACTCTTATGGCCAACTACAGGTAATTTTATAACAAATGAGAAGTAGAGCTACATTTCAACACTTTCTTTGAGCCATGAACTTTGTTCAGATAAAATTTTATTTTAGTGTGACAGACCTATTTTTCTGTTCCATTGCCACTGTAAGCATTTTTCCATCCTTACTTTTGACTGGTACAGTTCCAATTTGGAAACTTTTGTAGAATTTTGGCAAATGGCTCTGTGGTTTCCTAACAAAGTTGTTTCAAATTCCATAAATAGGTCTATAGCATATTTCCATTTGCCTCTCCTTGCACAGTTTTTCAGTGTTTTGTCATCTTCCTTGTATTCCTCTTTTTTTTCTTTGGTTTTGCTTTCCTCCAATATTTTCTTTGTCTAAGGACTTGATAACTTTCCTTTTTTCCAATGGAAAGGATTTAATCAGAACATCAGCAAGACATGAGGAATAACGGAGAAAGACAATACCCAGTTCTTGCTCTGTCTCCAGATGTTTGACTGCTGCAATTTAAATCACGCTTCCTCCAACGCCACCTATTTTTCTTTAGTCATCTACCTGATCTTTATCTGTTTGGGATAGATTCTTTAAATCCATCCTCCAAAATAGCTGGAATTTTTTGCAGTGCTCTTGTGCTGTCGATTTTGTCACTCTGAGATTTATCTTTTTCAGGTCCGTTTTAGCATTGTGAAAATTATGGCTGTTGCTGATATTCACAGCTCTGTATGCTCTTGCATCTTGGGCAGATGACCCAAACCTTTCATGGAAAGAGATGTGGTCGGCCTATCATTCTGCTGAGCGGCCTGGCAAACACTTCAGTTCTCATTATGCTCTCGCAAGCAGTAGTCATGGAGTGTCTACGCCTGTCTCCCAGGCAAGGACTTTTCACTGTTCCTACTACTCTTTCATTACCACACTCTACTTAGTATTAACGCTATTAGTTGTTATTAGGAAGAAAACTGGTGTTAGCATTCTGTTGACCTTCCTTGAAAACTAGATGCCAGGCAACATTATCACGCTTAAAGGCAAATCCACTGGGAAGGCAGGAAAGTTCAGTTAATCCAACAGTGCTCTAGTAGACAACAGGAATATGAAGAATAAAGCAATTTCCAAAATAAGTCATCTACAGAATTTACTAAATTTAATTAGCTTAATCAACTATATAGCAGGATCAGAGGACCCCACAAAATTTTCAACTAAAAAACTCAATACAAATTGCCAATAACCATATACCATGAGAGCTAGAGGTCTACCAAAACACTACACTGTAAATTTTACTCTGAAAAACTGGCAAAGACTCAGAGGCAGCAAGCAATTTCACAATTGGCAGATCTCTCCATGAGAACTAGACTAATGGAATATGTATTCCAGAAGCTAATACCTCAGCTCTCAAAAGAGGTTTCATGAAAATCAATCATTTAAACAAATTAGGAGAGAAACTGAAGAGTGTACAAAAGCAGAAGCAAATGACAAAAAGAGCGGAAGAACGTCATTTCACTTTCTGCAGTAATTCTAGCAGAGGTAGTATGTAATACAAGCAACAGATCTTAATTTGGAACATCACAGAATGGCACATTCACTTCAAGTACTTTGAGGAAATATTTACAGTGAGATACTCTAGCTAAAACTAGGATTACAAAATAATATACAAAGGTCAGCATTTTCAGTATTTTAAGGCCTGTTTGAAGCATCTAAGTATCCAAAATATTTCTGCACAAAAAATACACTCCCACAATAAAAAAAGAAAAACCACTGTAACCATCATAATGGTCTTAAACCAGCAACAATATGTCAACCAAAATGTTGGCATCCATTTACCCAGCATAATTAAACAATTTAAGTTTAATTAACTGAGATCTAAAGGAAGAAAATATTATCTAATTGTACAATTCAATCAAAACTTTTAAGAGCTGCTTTTAAAAAGCACAGAACATAAACCCTTCAAAGACTACTAAGTCTGTGACAGAAACCAATAAAACAAGGAAAATTCACTGTTCTAGCTGAACTCCTATGCTTATGCACAATGGGGTGCCTGCTTAACTACTTCCTTTAAAGTCCTGTCCGTACATACTCAAAGAAGTCAGGTTTCCCTGTGAATTTCCTGTTGAAATGCATGGAAATAATAATGGTACAAAAATCGTTTAATTAATTTAAATCAAGAAAAAGATTGGATTCCTCCCATCAGGGGAAGGCAGGAACTGAGTCCATAGGCTAAGAGGTTTTTGCATATGAGATACACTGTAGAGAAGTATTTTTTCCCCCTCATAATAAATACACGTACAAAAAAGCAATCTAGAAGCATCAGTATCCACATTTCTTGTTCTTTAGCTCTTAGTAATAATATCCCGTAAGAAGAAATCAGCTATCATGTTTTTATTTCTGAGCACTGGAAGGCTCTTAAAACATAGAGAAGATAACCGTAATTCAGAAGATAACTGTATTTCCGAAGATGAAACCAGCAAGTTCTCACAGGATGATTTTACTATCCTTAAATTACTGACCCACTAAATGAAAAGTTTCTTACTCCATATCTTCAGATTATCAGATCTCAATTTCTAAAGTCTTGTATTGTCGTGGTTTGGGCTGGGCTGGCCACACCACACAGACAACCTAGTATTAACACCACAGAGGGCAAAATGCCAAAAGAAAAAAAAGAAAGAAATCTTCCATATTCAGTATGGTCTAGCTACTCATCTTACTACAGCATTGATGCCATTTTTAATGGTGGTACCAGTCAGCATCTTTGAGCAAATTTCTGTCTGAATAGTTATCTCTTCCTTACCCTCACTGAGATTGGTCTGACCTTTCATGTTGAACTTATGCCGAAGAAAACCTGTGATTAACTGTTAAGAATGTACAGTACCTGGGAGGGAGAAGCAATCACATAGGTTTGGGATTTTGGGGTATGGGGGAGGTGGGTTGAAAGACCATCTTTTGTTACTATGTTATCTGAAAATGTGGAAGTTTGAGTTTTCAATGTTCTCTATGAAAAATAATCCCACCTTTTTGCTGTTTAGTACACCTATTTAATAGTTTTAATGAAAAAGAATGAAAGGCAACTGGCTGACAATCTGTTCTGTAGTGAGGCAGAGCCGTGGTTGGTATGTTTTTAGCAGGAAAACTAATACGTATTTTTTAACCACTCATGTTTTAAATAAAGGAAATTAAGGAAAATGAAAGAGTAAGATAGCTCTTTTTATGACAGTTAAACCTAAAAATAAACAAGTAATTTAAAAAGAAACTACACAATCTGAAGCACATGAGCATAATCCTTATAATCCTAAATATTTCCACAAAAGGATTTATTCTTTTTTCCCAGTAGTTTTTCAATTCACTCACAGAGCTCCATTATCACATCATTAAAGGAAGCCAAACCCACAAACAGATAATCTAATTAATCAAAATAAATTGGCTTCATCCAGACACAGCAAATTTCAACTTTTATTTATGAACATAAACAGCATTAAGGAAACACAATGAATCAACTTCTAGAACTATCATTAGGAGGCATGACATTTTTTATTTCTTCCCTTCTCTGCTCTGTTTCGGAGGAAATTCAATTACGTTTCTTGTTATCAGAATTTATTGGATACACAGATTTGTTAGCACTTATGAAACAGTGGGTGAGATCTGCACTGAGCCGCTTATGAAGACAAAGAACAGCACTTATAACTCAAAGAGCAGTAGTTAAAATGACTCCAGACTTGCTCTGAGCTTTGAGCTGCACCCTTCTGACTCAAGCTCTTTGAACAAGCAAAAAGACAACAGATTATCCATATTTTAAAAAGGGAAAACAGCGGTGTTTTTTTTCCTTTAAATCCTGGCTTGGTGCATGTGGCAAAAAAAGTGGGCGAGAACAGCGTACTCAAAGGAATAATTTCTCTAAAGTGAGTGAGCTTCATAAAAATGAAAGTCTTTTGCCAAGATAGTGATAGGATGAGGCATGGGCTGAGTCTATACTGGCTGTGTGCATGTCTTTGAGGTAGTGTTTTAGGAACTTCAGACTCCCAGTTCTGAAGCTCTGAGGCTTGGGAGGCTTCAGTTACTAGGGCTCCTGCAATCCAAATGGTTCAGAACCACTGGAAAGATACATTTCTCAAAGGACATTAGAAGTTATTTCTATTTTCTAGAGACACTCTGTAGTGGAACAAAACAAAGAAATAGCCCCAACACTAATATGCTAATTTTGAGAATTTAAATGGCTTCACTAAACAGATTCTCTACCTTTGTCCAGCTTCAGGAGAAGTCCAACTTCATGTTCTCTTTCAATGACTATTGCTCAAGTTGTTATTTAAGAAGGCAAAGAAAGATACATAAAAAATACCAAAGACGATACGCACAGGTTTGCAATACTTACATTAACATACTTTAAGATAAGCTCTGAATACCATCATGTATCAACCGTACAACTGTGGCCTGAGCAGCAAGCTACTCACCTTGTTACTAGTTCTTCTTCGGGTTTTTCTCGCTCTAAAAGGTGTTGGAAGTAATTCTCCAAGGCTTGAGCAGTTAAAGTTTTCTTTAGGTATGGATAGTAGAGGGGGTGCCGCGCTATCACACCTGTTAGGTATAATTATTGTTAGCTAGATTAGGAGCTATTAAAACCCATTTGTATTTATCTTTTCAAAACTGATTTGAGATCCTCCTCTTAACTCAAACTGTACATATGGATCCTCTTTAATGAGCTCCTGAATAAAAACCAATAGTATGACAGCTTTCTCTCTGTTAGTAGAGAGGTAGTATGGAGCATGACATAAAAGAATGCTCCGAGACTAAGTGATTATTGGACTTTTTCTGGCTGCAAACATTCCCTGTCACTGAAAGACACCTAAAGAACATCATCATCGCAACAAACAACCCACATGCAGTTCTCTTTCCCTAAATGGCTTGCATGACAATTAACCATAACAAGGCATGATCAGTGACCGAAGTTTTGGTCCTTGCCCCACTCCTTGCATGAGATCCTGACGTAAGTGTGAGAAATCACAATTACATTTTTATTGCTGAAAATATGCTTTCATAAGCTTCAGGTAACTTCATGCAGAAGCTGACATTCTACAGCAGGATCAGGAAAGCAGATTTGTGTCACAGGGATCTTTTTATCTGTGGACTTCCAAGCTAATTTAATCTTAGAGGTCAAGTTTGTTGTTATTATTTTTGTTCCCTAATAAAGCAATAGTGTCTTTATATCTCAGGACGTCTACTAGCTATGCATCATTCATGATTTGGCAATGCTACATTGCAATAGTGGTCAGCCATGGGAAAAAAAAAAAAAAAAAAAAAGAAAAAAAAAAAAAGAAAATCAACATTCCTTCGTTCTTCAACCCAAAAACGTTTCACAAACAAGGACAAGAGAACTATATTCCTAAATATAAATGAACAAAATTCATCAGTTTTAGCACAACAGCTAATAGCAAATCAAATCCCAAACGCACCTTTAATTCATACTGAGCTTTGAACACCACACGCTCTCATCTTCCAACAAGTAAGAGAGCCAATTGTTGCATGCAGAAGTAAGGAATAGAAGGAATTATTAAACAATGCAGGAAGCAGCACAATCAATGTAAAGAGACTGCACACTGAAATACACCATTTGGATTAACAATGTAATAAAAACATTCTCTTACATGCAAGAACAACTTCGGTATTTCCTAACATTGTCAATGTTTCAGCCATATATATGTTACAAAATTCATATACGGAAATACTATACATGATCAGACAACCAAGAGTTTATATTACGTAACACACACATGAAGAAGTAGCAACTACTGTGTAAAGGAAACCTTAAAAAGGCATTTCTTAACTTTGGGGAGCTCGACTTTGCAACCCTAAACAAAGATCTCTCTCTGTCGTATGACATGCAAGTATTTTTTCTTAGTATCTCAGAATTCAACAGCTGCTGAACAGAGAACTACAGATATTTCATTAGCAAAATCCTTTTTATACGGGTTATTTTTTGTTTCATCACAGAGACAATTAAAAAAATAAATCAAGTGATGTAAGAGATTTAAAAAAAAAAAAATAAGAGCAGCACTTCATACGTAACTCTTATTTGAAAATCTTACATCACTTCAGAAAGCAAGAAAAAGAAAAATACCTATGTTTGCAGAGTTGCCTTTGTCTCCGCTTCTAGTATAGGCAAGATCTTCTAAGCGGTAAGTATGTGGACCACTTGGCAGATCTATACAATATAAAAATGAATACGTTTTAATGATAGCTACAAAAAATAGTACCTTTTGAATAAGTAACTGTCATTTTAAGTGTACACTTTCTGCATTGTTTGTAGTACTCCTGAAAACATTTACAAAGCTCTGTTCCCACAGGAACACCTAGGGAACAAGAGCTGAGGATGGGGGCCAAAATTATGAAATTGATCCCTCCTGCTCCGTCTCCCAAATTCCTTTTACCTTTTTACAGCTGAATGCTGTGCCAGGCATCCCCTCTTCCACCACCCTTGAATATGAAAATTCATCTTGGTCTTAGCAATGTGGTATCTCTGAAGGAGGCATAGCAGCTACTTGTCATTTCTTGAGCAGCTGACAACTTTTGTCCCCTTAACACACAGATCTCTCTGCTTCCAGCACAGGTGGAAAATACACGTAGTTGCTACTGTTCTGATAATTGTGTAATGTCTGTATATTCTGATAATGTCTGTAGAAAACAGTCACAATTTAAAATTCCTTCTCAATACAACATGTGTATCTCACTTTCATACGCACTGGTATGACAGTTACTTATTCAGCTGCATAGAAGAGATGAGATTTCTTTTCCAAATTACTAGTTTTGTAAATATCTTAGTATTATATAAAAAAAGTCATAAATGCATGCTCTATAGGAAGGCAATATTAATTTTTTAACTTGGTTTGAAAGTCCAATACTCAGACATTGACTTGAACATAAGGATTGTTGCACTTCACTGAACAAAGTTCATATTAAGTATTATTTTTATCCACTTACACATCAAAAAAAAGCAAACCCAAATCCAGAAATTCAGTCTTGTGGGATCCACACAGTTTATACATGAGGTTTGATGGTTAAGTTACATGGCACAGACCTCTTGCAATTGTTGATTACTCAGAGTAGTAGGCTGTCACCATCTAGTTTCTGTTCCCCAAAGCAAGAGATTAAGTACTCGCTTTGTCACTGAGTTTCAGCTATTCGCTGATAACAGCATAATACTGAAACTCAGAGCATAGGTTATATCCCAGTTTGTAGGCAGTGAACATCTAGTAATTTCCAGCCAGTTTTGCTTCTTATCCAACTTCCCTATGGCCACATCAGCTCTCCTGCAATCTCTGGCTTTTCAGTCCCAGCATGATTTAACAGACTCATCTACGCTCCTGACTCACATGTAGACTTCCTCAATTGCCCTCTCCTCTGTCCCCTTCCTGTTGTTTTCTCATCCTTCTGCACACAAGTGGCAGCTCTCCTCCTCTCTGCTCCTTGGACACCAGTAGGGGGAATATTCCGAGCAGGGAAGCAACAGCCTTGCTGTTTTTTGTCACAACTGCTGGTGCTACAGCTGCTAGTGGCAGCCACAGGAAGCAACAGACCAATGTCCAAATTTTTTCTTTTTTTTTTTTTTTTTTTTTTTTTTTTTTTTTAAAACACCAAACAATTCAGCCCTGGTCACATGCTTGTCACATAAAATTTCAGTCTAATGTGTTAAAAAACTGTCAAATTTAAAGGAATTGAAGAGAGGGTCTTGTAAATCAATTCTGTCAGAGAAATTTCACATTGCAAGACACAACGCAATTTGAAAATGCATCAGTCTATCTTTTCCATATTGTTATTGCTTCTGTTGAGGGTATCAAATTATTGTGCTGGTTTTGTGGTTTTGTTTTATTTTTAGGGAGTAAGAGACCAATATTAAAGAAGTTATGCTCTAAATGCTGGCCAAAGGCAGACTGTATTGAGAAGTAACTATATCAATTTAAATTCACCCCTCACGATACAAGTGAATGTTTAAATTATACTTAAAAACAAAATTAACACTGTGGTAAGTTCAAGTATGACTTAAAGTGCACCTACTTATTAAGGCACAGATAGATACACACACCATGAACTGTGTCAGGTGATCAGGTAAACCCAGCCCTAGCCTTCAACTCCTTCCTGCCCACAGAGAACTGCTGACTCCTCAGACATGAGCCAGGCTGACCTAAAGAGCTTTAGCAAAGCTGGGTAAGAAAGAAACTGTGTCCAAATCCTGCGGGTTGCAGCTTTCACTGTCCCATTCAGAAAGGGAGGCTGCAAGTCTATGGCAGTGGCAGCTGGACAGATCCCAAAAGTTCATTTGGGTATGGGGTAGGAGATACTGTGGATGACAAAAATGCCTCACTACAACATGACACATAATTTGTATAGTGTATGGTACTTATTTGGTTGAAACAGATCAGGCAACACTTACAAGAGCAGCTTTGCTGGCACATTTGAGTGGCAATAACAGGGAAAACAGTAACGAACAACTGGGGGCTCTCACCACAGCAACATCTTCTACTGGCACAGCTGGATCAGAAAGGGAACATCTACCCACACCCCAAACAACAACATATCAGCATTAAACTGCTTTAACTCAGACCTAAAGTTTTACAACATATATCGTGTCTCTGTCAAAGATGAGCTGAAAGAGTGATTATAGTTTAGTCTAGCACAATGGTTCTTCATTGGTAGTAAGTCACGGTAACATGAAATTTGAAATGGTGAAAGCCTACAATGAAAGAGTTGACACAGGAGGTTTGTTTCAAGCTTGATGCTCACAGGCTTTTCCATGTTCACTTCCGTAAAAAACGTAAGCAGAAATGTGTCATGAAACTTGGCAGAAAATACTGAAGGGTCTATTTATTTAATTGAGGAATCTTATTTTTTATTAAACATCTCCATTGAGAGAGAATCTGAAAAAGTCCAGCTAAAGCTCCGTGTTCATTTTGGACAAGACTACCACACTTCATACACCATAGAAATCACATTATTTTTAATAATTTCATTCAATACACAATTCAAGAAAAAAATGTAGTGCTTCTTCAAAGGCTGAAGTATGACAACGTTTAAACTGTATAAGCTGTAGAAGTCTTTTCTCCATCAGACATTGTACACAGATAGTCTTTGACAGTCTCCCTTTAAACAAAACCAGTTCAAGACAGTGTTCTGGTGTGCTCATTTATTATTACCCTAATTAATTTATCCTTCATGATCTGTTTATCAGGAAATTGTTTTCATTTAATAAACATCTTAAATAAATCTACAGAAGGATTCCCTTCAAAGCTAGGGCAAATGGTAAATTCAAATTCCACCCTCCCAGAACCACATCTAGCAGCATTTTTGAAATCCATTTTCGCATATTTCTCTTATCTATTCAAAGACAACTAACAGTCCCTCACACTTGAGATAATCATGAAACTAGGAAAAATATTTCCCTCCTTACTAAATGCTGACAGAAAATGTTTTAGCAGAAATTACTCCTTTTACAGCCTAACCCATTTGTCTATTTCTCATCCATGCTGTCCATGCGTTAGGTCACAGAAGTAGGTAAGCATTTAGTCACATACAAAAAACATTTCTATTTATGACTAAGGGCAAAAGTTCAGAGATCCTTCTCAGGGGAAACAACCAGAGGAGCTCTGCTGTCTCTCAAAAGTGGGGTTTTTGCCTGAATAAAGCCTGAAGAATTCAGTATGTAAATGCTGATGTCAGGCACCTCAGAAAGTTTTCTCGAATGGTAATAAGGTAACGGGGACTCCAATAGCTTTTTATTTCTCCAATATGTATCACTGTAGTCACCTTGAAAAAAAAATAAAATACCAGGACCTTTGCTAACCTCTTTACTAAACAGAATAATGACTTCCTATTCCTTAACTCGCCCAGTTGGATGATGCGAATCCCCCACTGCCCTCCTGGGAACTACCAGGTATAAGAGATTCTGGCGTGACATTGGATTTGCAACAGCCGTTAAGAGCTGGAAAACATACTTCACAGTTTAACTTGTTTCTGCGTGACACATAAATCATTGCATTGAAGAGATGTTTGAATAGACAGGGAAACTCAACTCATGCATGGCTACCAGGCATCCAGTATCAGTGACTTTCAAATGGCAACACGTTGTCGTATATATATTTCAGAACTTCTCTACAAGATACAGAACATTCCCTACTAACTTACAATTAGTCATTACACTATTCTATTACCAGTTTTGAGAAATACTACTCACCTATATCTGGAATCCAGAATAAATCTTAACATATTGGTTCACAGCATTAATTTTTTGAGTTATACACAGACTTAAATGCCTGAATTACTCTTTCAGCATTAGTATTATTTTTAGAAGTATTTCTAACAAGTAATCTTTAGGTACAGCCACCTGATGTAGATTTGAAAATATCTATCCACAGCTTTAAATTAATTCTCTCATTTCTCTGGTGAGAAGGAATAAGGTAATAAAGACTCTGTTTGGACGAAAAGGGAATTATGAAGTGTGCTGTATGTTAAGAAATACTGTATATAGTTCTGCCATTAAAAAGAACATAAAAATCTTCAAGTGTCTAGCACTTTCAATAATCTGTAACCTGGTACTTTGTATGAACAACTCTGAACACTTCCTTTTCATTGAAGACATCCTGACCTGCTCCATTCAGCTCACTGGTTTGCCCTTCTCAAGTTTCTTCTTTTCTTTCGTCTGAGAATTTGGTTAGACAAGTCTAACAGCAACACAGGAATTATCATGCTGGATCGTTAGCATAGTGTGTTTTCTTTAAAAGTCACCACTTCCAGGTTGATCCCATTCTTGTTCAGCTGCTGTATGGCATAGGGCCAAATTTCAATCATCTACATGCTAAGCATTCTGTAAGTCTGTCATCCACTCAGGACGCAACTATTTTGATGTAAAGTAAAACCAACTATTTCCAGGATTAACAAAGTAAGATTGCAGTATACTTTGAAACCATGTTTCAATTTCAAGCCAGTGTTCAACTGTCTGCAGTTGTCTAAGACTTAGGTTTTTTGGATAACGCTTTACTTACACATGTTATAGTTTCAAATACATTTTACACTGTGTGATGCTAAACTTCTTCCTTTCAAGGAAAGTAGCTTAAGAGTTTTGCAACGGCCTTAAAAATATATAGTATAAAGAGGTAAAATATATTTCACGGACAAAATCTAGCACATGATATTGCAGGACAAAGACAACAAATGATACCATCACAACTAAAAAGATGAACATACCTTTCAATTCACTGCTAATCTTAGGTGGATCAAATGAAACAATCTCATCTGATGTAAATGTGAGATCCTCCTCAAATGTCTCAACATGCTGCCCATTTAAAAATAGGTTGATCTGGAAAGAAATACCCATTTTCAAACCGTCAAATTAGAAATCCAGTGTGATGTGAATAAATAAAGCATATTTCTAATTAAGAATTGATCTGGCACATTTTCAGTAACAGCTTTATGGATAAGGTTCTGCCCCTTCCTTTCAAAAAAGTCACAATAACAACAGTGATCCATTATACACCTAAAAGAAATCTTTGTGTAGGGGAAAAAAGCATAAAAATCCAAAAAATGCTCTATCCAGTCAGGTATGTTTTAAAGGAAGACAAATTTCTGTCTTTCCATCTCCCTCTATATACAGCAGCACTACATGGAATTTCATGACACAGCTCTTGACAGTTGGATCCCAAAACTTGATAGCTTCCAGCTCTTCCATGGTATAACCCCCTTTTCTTCTTCTTAATGTCACTGTCTGTATTAATAAGAAACTTCTATTTGGATCCTCAATTCATGTACAATTTTGTGAAAGCAACTTATAAAAAAATAAATTAACGCTGGATATTTTGGGTTTATGTTGAGATGAAAATATGAAGTAAAAAAACGCCATGCTGTTCATCTTGCATGATGAACAACCACTAGTCCCACCACCAAAGAAATAAAAAAAAAATACATAGTCAAGTCTGCTATTTCATTAACTGACTGGGCTATTCACTTAAGATGTAAGCAAAGGTTTCTCTGGTTAAATCATACAGGACATATAAATCATGTAGAAAAATTAACTGCATCCATTTCATCTGCATTGGAGGACACCAAGTATTAAAGACTCAGACATACAACCAGGTTACGCTGCCACAACAAAACAATATACACCAACTTAGCTGCAGTAGTTACCAGTGCTCAGTTGTCAGCAAATGCAAGATAATTGCATTTAGCCCTCTTTCTTTAGCTAATAGCAACAAAGGCCTCCAATGCTTATGCAAGAGGAAGATCAAAAAAAAAAAAAAAAGTATTTCAGAAAAGCTGTTCTTGCCTTCAGTAGGTTTGCTACAATTTTTCTCCCCAGATAAAGTTTTAGGTTACTTTTTTAAACATGAAAAAGCATACATGTAAAATAACTAGTTTGCACTGTAAAGCCACTGGGGATCTGTGATAAAATTGGGACAGTTATATAAGAGCAGTGGAAACAACAAACGAGATATTGAATCCAAACTGACACCCAAAAGAAAGGTGTTATCAAACACAAAACAAAAGAACCCACTGTGGCAATGTTAACATATCTGAAAATCTCCTTATGGAGTCTTTTTGGTTTTAGGTCAAATGCCGAACCAGAGCCACTAGACTCTTTGTAACTGAACTTCCAATCTAGAAAAGCAGTTAATTCATACCTTACTTACTCTGTAATCTCAAGATAGACCATTGTTGTTAATACATGGCTAAAACTTCGAATCAGGGACTTGAATCACTTACATCACACTTTTACATAACCTCCAATATACTGCAGTACAACAGTGATAGGTCACATGGCATTTTGCTAATAGCTTAAGAGTGCATGCATCAGATTAACTACCTAGAGCAAGGATTTTGATTTTCTTTATTGAAAAGAGTAGATGAGACACTGCTTTCTTTCCCTGATAAATCAGGTTACTATTTAATCTTAACAGCATTTTATCAAGCCTGGAACACAGTGCTAATTAATAAGTTTACATTTAATCTGATTAACAAAACAGTGGTAGGTTAAACATTCATAAAGATGATAACTTCATATTACACTTGGCAAAGACAAGCCATTTGTATAAAGCAAAATGTAAGTGACAGTAAAAGTAAGTACGTCTTTAAATGAAAGGTTGGGTGGGGTTTTTTTTTAATATTTTTGCACTATGCACAGTTTATAAACTTAGTTTTAATAAATAAATAGCATCTCCTCTATAAAATTGATCTTAAATTATTTCCCACTACTACTCAAAGAAAAATGTAACATTTGGGCTTATTTGAGCTGGGCACTGTACGCATGTTAAAAAAGGAAAATGAAACAGTCCTTTTCTAAAATGCTTGGAACATTTAAATCGATTATTGACAGTTGTTTTAAAGTTGTTTTTTTAATCAATTGGGTTTTGTTTGGTTGGATTTTTTTTTCCTCTCTCCCACCCCCTTTCACTTGCTGCCTGTGCTCCTAAGGCTTCCTTTCACCACCCTAAGCAGAAGCCTGTCACAATACCTGTGGTATAACACAGACCGGTGTTCTGGCCTTTGGCCATTTTCTTGATGGTGAATGAGTGAGAAAGCTCTAACTGAGTGAGAAGTATCATTATTAGGATGACTTGGCATGAGATGCATGCAATAGCTAAAAGTCAGTTAAAGGCCTTGGAAAAAGAAGGGCATATATGCAGTTTTGTCTGCAGCCTCCAAAGGATAAATTAAATACCTGATAGTATTCAAAAAGCAGAGACCAACCTTTATAAATCCAAACATTTTATGTTTTCAGTAAAACCAGTTTCTTCAAGTTTATCTTGAAGACTTCAATCTACACAGAGGTACACGCGTAACAGAAAGGAAGTAGGACTCTAGCTCAACGTTTCATCTTACACTGTAATTTCTCACCTAGGTCTGCCTAACCATAACTTCTCAGACTGAAAGAAACTTGTTACGAACCGAATAGGGCCACAGAGATAGAACTCATTCACAGGATCCTCCATGCTATTTATCACAACAGTTACACAGGCTTTCATAATTTTACAGTTCTTGCAATATAGGCAAGAGCAGAAATTATTACTCCTATTTTCATAGGCAGGGTATTTGGAAGGAAAAGGCTCAACTCTGTTAAGGTAAAACCTGGGTGAAGCAGAGGAAATTCACTGATTTTAAGACTTATTTCCAGTAGTATATAAAAAATGTTGACACCCCCTCCCCCCCCGGGCAAAAGTCACAAGACGTGTCCAGGTTCACAAGATCATTCTTCAACCCTCTGAACACCCCATTGCCTTCTCTTTGAAGAGGGACCATTAACTTTCAAAAAATACATAATTTTCATAAGCACTCTTTGCAAATGCAGTAAAAATAATTCAAACCTACAAATCAGGAACCTGAAAAGAGAAGTTCAGTTTTGATCCAAGGTATTTCAAAATTCAAAGCAATTAAAATGCAACGTTGGCAGGTTCAACTGTTGTAAAACATTCTGTGTGAATAACATTAGTCTCTGGGAAAATATTTTTTAATCAAAGTTACCAGAATACTTTGCAGTTTTAGGACTCAAAGTCACTCAAAAATGCCAGAGTCAGCAGAATTTTTTCAAATTACTTCAAAAAGAACAGAGCAGGCTTTAAGCAGTCTTACCTGAACATTGCTTTTGGGATAATAGAAGAAAAATGGCTTCAAAACTGGAGACCTAAACACACAAAACAACAAGCATAAATGCATTTAACCAGAAATTAATAAAAATGTCAGATCATACATATTTAGATTAGTCATACACCAAACACTTAGGAAATTTAAAGCTATTTAGCAACAGATTAGCAACAGTTTTCCAAACAATTTTGGAAAGTCTGAGAAGCATAGAAATTGCTTAAATTTCATTATTAAGAAAAAAAGATTTTGTTTAAAACAAATAAACAAACAAACCCCCCAAAAAACAACCAACCAACCAAGAAAATGGGGGGAGGAGGGGGGAGTAGCCAAGATACCAAAAATATTTTCTTGACAAAGGATGTACTTCATGACATTGAAGTCTACTGCACTGTTATTAGCCTCCACAATAATACCTAGGCTAGTTACACAGAACTACTGGAAATATATCTACAGTTTCTTCCCCCATCTCCATGTGCAAGACAGACATATTGAAGCACATGCTTAGGGACAGGAAAGTTTTTAAATGCTCTCATGAATAAGTATGGAAAGGGAAGCATATAAATTACCAGCAGATTTTAGCCATATCTAGAAAAATACTGAATCAAACCAGGACTATTTTTTTTCATGCTCAACATTATTCTTTCAGCTTGCTCACGTAATGGGTTCATGCTAACATTTTGTGGGATGTTCTGGGACATCTGACCTCACATTTCTAGGTGAAGTGGGCTGGTAAAGACGTAAGTTTGCTGTGCCCATATTCCAAACTAATAGGTACAAGAGAAATCTGATCCAGAAATCGGCCTGTATTGGCACATGCTGGAGCTACTGCACTGCCATAAAGCCACATTTAAAGTTCTCCGTACAGCTCATTTAGCAAAGACATTGTTATAACCTGGATGAGGGGACAAAGTGCATCCTCAGCAAGTTCGCTGATGATACCAAACTGGGAGGGGTGGCTGACACTCCAGAGGGCCGTGCTGCCATCCAGCGTGACCTGGACAGGCTGGAGTGCTGGGCAGAGAAGAACCTAATGAGGTTCAGCAAGTTCAAGTGCAGAGTCCTGTGCCTGGGGAGGAAGAATGCTAGGCGCCAATATAGGCTAGGGGTGGATCTGCTGGGAAGCAGTTCTGAGGAGAAGGATCTGGGGGTCCTGGTAGATAGTAACTTAGCCATGAGCCAGCAATGTGCCCTTGGCACCAGGAAGGCCAATGGAATCCTGGGCTGCATAGGGAAGAGTGTGGCCAGTAGGTCGAGGGAGGTCATTCTCCCCCTCTACTCAGCACTGGTGAGGCCACAACTGGAATACTGTGTCCAGTTCTGGGCTCCCCAGTTCAGGTGAGACAGGGAACTACTGGAGAGAGTCCAGCGTAGGGCAACAAAGATGACTGGGGGATTGGAGCACCTCCCTTATGAGGAAAGGCTGAGAGAGCTGGGACTCTTTAGCCTGGAGAAGAGAAGGCTGAGGGGAGACCTTGCTTACAAGTATCTAGAGAGTGGGTTGAAGGAGGATGGAGGCAGACTCTTTTCAGTGGTTCCCAGTGACAGGACGAGGGGCAACGGGCACACGTTGGAACATAGGAAGTTCCATTCAAACATAAGAGAAAACTTCTTTACGGTTCAGGTGCCAGAGCACTGGCACAGGCTGCCCAGGGAGGTTGTGGAGTCCCCTTCTCTGGAGATTTTTAAGACCCGCCTGGCTGCAGTCCTGAGTAATGTGCTCTAGGCATTCCTGTGTCAGCAGGGGAGTTGGACTAGATAATCTCTAGAGGTCCCTTCCAACTCTGAAGATTCCGTGATTCCATGATTATGACCTGATCAGAGACTTATGTAACTCGTATTCAATAATTCAATAAAGATTTTTACTATTTGCATATATATCTTGTAGCATTCACTATTATCTTGTTATCAGTTATTAAACATACTGTGCAATGGAAAGACTTTAGTTGCCTCTGCGGTTGCTGTTTGAAGGTGGGGAATCTTGTGATGGTGAGTGGTAGGAACACTGCCATCAGACATTACAAGCAGTTAACGATCAGGTGTTAACTTACACTCTGGGGCGCCCTCCAACAATTCCAGTGAGGCCAGGTGCTGGAAATGGAAATAAAATTCACAAAAGAATGTTAAAGCCATCTTCAAAACACTAGAGCTTATAGCTTACCATAGCTTGAATCATTTCTATAATGCACATTTAGTAAGTACTGGGAAATATCTAGCAAATTACATTATGTTCTCATAAATCAACAAAACCGAACATTTTATACAACAGTTAAAAAGGCAAAACACGTAAAAAGTACTGTAACTTTTAACAAAAAAATGAATTTGTTTCAAAACATGCAAAGTATGACCTAAATCTTTAGGTTCTTCTTCTGAATATTTTGTATATCGATGCCAGTCATTTGATAAAGAAAGAACTTAGCTTTGGGTTTTTGTTGCTGTTGTTTTATTTACTTTTGAAGAAAGCAGAGTAACAATTCTGACCTGAACCACGGTTTGTTTTAATACTTTAATATCACTTTGCTTATTAAATTAACTGTTTCAGATTAACTTGCATTTTTCTCTTAGTTGTAACTTTACTACTGGCTAACTTTGCTTTTTTAAGGTGCTGAGTACTGCAGATCCCATTCTCTCGGATACATATTAAATCAGTCTAGGAATTAACAAGTGTGTTAAGCAGTCCCTTAAAAAAAAAAAAATGCTGTGGAAAGCTGCCTGCATGGTGTATTTACCCAAATTAATCCCAGTTAAAATGGGCTTCTTGCTTCCTCCAGGTGTGAATTCTCTCTGTTTGTGCTCCAGACTAAAAGCCATATAACTGTGCTGTTGGGGTACTAAGTTCACACTGATAACCTCCACTTCTCAGCAGGCTTTTTTATTTTAGCTTGGATTCACTGCCTTGGTAATGTGGACTCATACCAGTGGCAGCATAGATGGTAAAACAGCATAGATTACAGAGTCCTGCCATATTCATGTTCATTGGAAGAGGTTTCCCCGAAACAGTCATTAACACAGTGTTTTAATGAAGTTTTTGAAGAGGGATGCTGTTACATAGTCCTTATCTCGATCACAGTGCTCTATAATCAGAGACACATTTGGAATCAAGAAAACTAAAATTTAGTGCACATGTGAATGACATTCAGAGACAGTAATTACAGTAAATAAACCTACAGTTATGGAAGAGGTCTTTTGCCTAAGGCTTGTCCATGATCACTTTGCCAGCTCGGCCAGTGTGCTAATACAGTACTTGCACATTATAACTAATTCACAAGATAAACAGACTTCACTGACTGTATTTTTAGCCAGAGGCTGAAAAAACAAACCAAGCAACCAATCTCAAAATACAGCAACCTTTAGAAGATGCTACAGTTGCGAACAATTGGAAGGGATTAGGAGTGTTAGTATTAACTCCCCCTCTTTCCCCAAAAAAGCCTATGGTGTTTTGTAGTACAGGAAAAAAAAGAATGACTTCAACCAAAAAAAAAAAAAAAGCCATGAATAAACACCTTCCTACCCACTAAGTTGTGCTGAAAAAAAACGTGCTAGTGGATAGGATATGAGAGTGTCCCTTACATTAGTGTTAGACAGTTTTATACCAACTGCAGTTATTTTACTGAATTATGCGCCTACTGCGTTTATCTAGGTTGTTGGGGGAGGAGGCTGGATATGGTAAGGTCATGTTGAAAACATAGGTTCATAAAGTTAGTTAATTTAAGTTATCTGTGGATTGTCACATGGCTCACTTCCTGCTAGGCAGCTGAACTGCTCATTAAGGATACCAGATTTTGCTCCGACATCAATTTCAACTTCCTGAAAGCTCTCGAAGAAAGCTCTTCACTTGCCTGCTCTCACACAATGGAACTTGGCTCCTACAACAAAGCAGTTCTCTAAACACTGACAAGAAAACAATCCATCTAAAAGCAACCACTGCTCACACCTCGAGGCTACGACAACCTTCTGCTGCTGCTTGCTATTGCTAGTCTTGGAAAGTTCTCCAGCACAAGCTACTGTAACAGCAGATCTGCCTCTGGAGATACTACAGCTACCCCTGCACATAAATGCAACTGCAGAGCAAAGCTACACCAATACCCCACCTGCAACGTAATATGAATTTCTATCTTACCATTATCCAATCCATTGTTTACATTAACATAAGACAGGAGCGCTTGTAAGTACAAATTGACTTTATCTATATGCAATTCCTATTTAGACTTCAGGCAGAGAAGACAAAGCAAATCTTAAATTGATTATGGCTTATAATCAGTGATTTGTTATTTGTGCAAAAAGCACTAGAGCACATCTGACCTCAACAAAGGGCTCAGATCCCCATTACACATCTCCAGTAAAACTGAAAGAAGGCAATGGAAGGTGAAGCACAACCAGGTAGTGGTAGGCTTGTCACTGCAGCCAGACCTACTTCTGCAAAGTTAATTGTGAACTCCTTCGATCAACTGTTGTCCTAAGACACCTTCTTTAAAAAGATCACCTCATGCTGTACTTTATGCTTACTTTACATTGCTTGCTTAGATATATGCGCAGATGCTCTCCCTCCCTCCTTTCTGGAAGAAGACTTATCTTTATCTACAATGACATGAGTAATCTGTCATACTTGTAGAGAGAATCGATCAGGCTGCAGTATCAAGTCGAAAAAGATAATTAAATTGAAGATGCTGATCTCCTTTCCCAGAAACTTTACATGACCACTATTTGCTATTAGAGCTCCATTCATTAGTTCCTCAAGGCAGATAAAGTATCATTAAACACAGTGTCATCCTATCTGCCACCAGTCATCCTCTTGAACAAGTTGCTTCTCTTCAAGTTGGCAAACATCACCATTATTTCCCAGGTTCTATGCCCCAGAATGGCACAAAACCGATGCATTACAAAATAAACTGAATGTCTCTAAGTTGGAGACCTTCCTTTCAATCCATTTGTATTGTGTTGATGATCACCTGTAGGTACAATATTTGGCTCAAACTGAATACCATATTTATTTTATTTTGAGAACGTTTTCCCCTCACAGTGCCCCAAGGACCTTGAGTTCTTGAGGTGGCTGGGTATTTAAAAGCAATGAGTAAATCCTGGGGATTACACCACTTTAATTCCACTGATTTCATTTACTCCCAAATATATGACATGATTGGAGAAATGTCAGGCAGTAGGTCCATTAAATTTACTTCTTTCTAGGTGACTAAGCACTGGTATAGGACCCTTCCTTTGGATTCTGTGCTTAAAGGTTTGAATCTGCAACATAAAAATCAATTATTGTTTAGCAAGTGCTTCTCTTTGGTTAATCTGTGCAATTCTTCATACAGTCTTAGCCTGTCTCTTCATTTTATGACTTCTCCCTCTAGCCAATTTCCAATCTTACCCATTTTCAGCCCAATTACCTTAGGAAAAACAAACCATCATCCTCTGTGTGTACATGTATGTATATTTGTATTTATCAGTTTTTTCCTTGTATCCATGATTCTTCCAGCAGACCTGGAAGACCCCAAATTTTTGGCCCAATGGCAAATTTCATCCAAATCTGAAGGATGGAGAGGAATCTCAAGAACATGAAAGCACACTAACACCCCACGACCACCACGCCCCTGTGATTTGGCAGCGTTGTAGTGACAGATGTGCATGTAGATAATAAAAGGTGAAGTCCACTCAAGATATACTCCTTGATACAGCAGTTCCACCATTTCTGATCCTCCATGTATGTTTTTTCTCTCCAGCTGCCCCTCTTTTATTTTCTCATCCTACAAAACTCATCCAAGGATGGACTTGCAAATACCAGTACTTTTGAAAATCATCTATGATATGCTGGAAAAGACAACAAGTTTCTGATAAATTTCATGAACAGTGGTAGCAGGCAAACAAAAAGAACACTGGGGAAAACCAGTGTTGCTCTCAGGTAGGGCTGTCACAGCTCCCTCCTCTTCATCCTTTGTCACTCATTCTTCTCTCCTCCCTTGCACCAGCTCTGGTGTTCACACAAGCATTTCAGGGAGTGCATCCACTGAAAACCAGCACTGGTAAAAAGAATACTTAAAATTGGCCCAAGCAAGCACCTATTTCAATATGTAGAACCACCATGTTTTAATGCATTGCAATCTATGCCATAGATATGATAGCCTGTAAAATGCCCCGTGGCAGGAAAAACTGGTTGGAACCTGCAATCAACCTACGAGATGCAAATTTGCAGCAAAACAAGCTTCATTCCTTCCAGCTCTTGTAATTCCCCACTGGATTTTCTGATGGTGGGAGAGCCCTATGTTTTACCTCCTTAATAGTTCCTCTATCCTATTCAAATCCTACTTTAATGGTCACACCTAATTTTGGCTTATTACTTCTTGTTCTTTAATCTGCTTCTGTAAAAAAAAAAAAAAAAATTATTTCTCTACAAATGTGTATATTTTTCAAAAGGATAAAATGTTATGCAATATATGAAAGATGTTAGACTGCATGAAACATTTTGTAAAATGTTTTGGAGTAAAAAAGCATGAAAATGCTCTGACTAGTGGAAATCTAAAAAGCTTTAAGTACCTGAAATTCAACAGGTGACACTTCTTCCTTTGAAACTTCATTGTATTTTGGAACTTCAGTGATGTCACTTGCTCACCAACTTACAGTTTTTGACCCTAAATGGTTTGTCCCTTATATTTCCGGTGACTGAATTAGCTCAAAAGGTTATTCATCTATTTATCCATATTCTAAGGAAGGAATTCTAAATATGACATATTTACATATAAAAACAGCGATCAAAGTAGTCTACTTCTCAAGCATTATTTTTAAGTGATCGAACTAGACAAATCTGAAATCCAAGGTTTTATACTCAACAGTTCTTACAATACAGTTGAGTAGAAGTACAAAATACGTACAATCTTTGTTTACAGGGGTCAATTATACGATCTTAATTATTCTATCTATGTCCTCCAAATACAGTAGATAGTTTATCTTCTGCAATATTATTCTCAAAAAATGAGGACTGCAGTAAACCGTTAAAATGGGGACATTTCTGGAAGCATCTTCCAACACACTTTGGAGATCAGTCATAATATTTACATATACTCAAGCACTTTAAAATCTCAAGTTGTATTAACCAGCTGTCATCTTAGTGTCAAACTCCGGTCATTTTAATGTGAAATAAGGGTCAGTACATGACTTCAGCTATTAGCAAAACATTTCTTAGCTACTGAACCCCTATTAAACTATAAATGCCAGTTTCCCACAGCAAGGGTCTTCTTTAGCCTCTTCTACAGTGCATCTTATTCAGAATAAAGTATCTGAATTAAAAAAGACAAAATAAATACACTGCATCAACACAAATTATTTAAATGCTAACCATATGGCTGACCGGACTGTATACAGTGAAGACATTTTCACTGAGTAGTACAAACCTGGTCTGTGATTGCTAGCTTTTATGAAGTGAGGGTGAATTTCTATAGACTAGGGAATGCAGAACTGCTGCAGAACTGCCCTGAACTCCCACAGGCTACTACAGATTTAAAAATGTGAGTCCATATGTCTAGGATTCTTCACTGCCAAGTATAGAAAAGCTCACTTTATAGAACAAGAAAACAACTCCGAAGGCCCTGCTATTAAGACTGAACATTACAAACACATTTGAAGCTTTTATTTTTTTCAGGAGACCATACATGCATAAAAACAAACAAACTTGCTAGTTGCTGTTAAAAAACCTATTATCAACTTTCAAAGTATTGAGATAAAAAGCATACTTCTACAAATTGAAAGTTTAACAAACTCAGCTGTTAATTGTAAGAAAAGACATCAAGATTGGATTAAGTGGGTTTGTCCTTTTTTTTTTTTTTTAAATAGCTTGTATCACTTTAAGCCCATCAGAAGACCATAATCCATATGAAAACTGATTAAGTGTTCAAACAGGCAAACTAAATACCATGCTCAACATAAGTTTACAGTAAAAGCCTTCCATTCCAAACAGAAAATGAACAACAAATCACTCTCTAATGTATGGCATGTCTATATACAGTAACTTTAAATTTTTCTCTGGGCTGAAGAATTTCATCTGCAATTTTAATAATACATCAGAAAATTTCTGTCCAAGTATGCTCATGTGCTCCACTGGTCTTCAACAAAATCAATGGGCATTAAAAATGCATTAGAAAAAAAATGTTAGGGAATAGCTATGAAAATCTCAGTCTTTCACTCTTGATTATGGAAGCTTTTTAAAAGATACCACCTTCCCAAACTTCTCTCTTGCAGGTCTAACTCCTTGTCTATATTGCAGAGCACAAACACACGCATGCTTCAGCCCATTCCAACATATGGGTAGCATTCCTTTATCTTTTCTTTCTGACACAGAGGATGAGATTTCATAACCAACAGGGAATTTCAAATCAGCACAACGCCTTGAGATGGTTGTCTTTCTACTCATTTTCAGAAGTAAAGATCTACCATAAATTGAGGGAGGAGAGGGGAAATCAGCACTCTCAAATTGATCAGAAATTATGTAGTGCTGTCCTTTTATGAGGCCTAAGTTTTATTATCCTTTACATATACAAATACACAAAAAATATAGCATATTAAGAGTGTTTTGAAATAATCAAAGCTGCAAAATGAGTCAAAAGTTAAGAAATACTAACTTTAAATTCACTAGAAGAGCTAAAAAGCACCTCTCTGACACTCAAGATGTAACACCCTAAGTTCTAAGTCTCTGCTGTGAAGCATTAGGAAGATCACTCCTCAACAGAATTGTTGTAATACATTTTTTAATCACAGGAAGAAAAAGATTTTCTTTTAGTCTTACTGTTGTTCCCTGCAAAGTCTGAAAAACTGTAACTGAAAACTCCCTCAAGTTTATCAGGCAAATAGCTCAAAAAAATTTGACTCAAGTGATTTAAATTTAGCCTAAATGAAAGCCACCAAAACTAGGCTTTTAGTACGGGCTATTAAAGAAATTAATATCTCTTTTACCTACAATTTATAATTCTCCTATTATGATACTATAACCAAAATAAAACTGCCTACCAAATCTAGCTCAGGGGTCTAGAAATAGCGACTAGCAGGCTGAAACAACTTGATGAAACACCAAGAGTTCCAGGAGTGCTCCTGGATTTCATCTCAAAAGATGTAGCTGATAAACACAGGTAAATCTAAAAGCCTAGGCTCGGTGCTGCCTCCCTCTCAGATATGAGTACTGGAAAACCCTGTGGACCAGAGCAGGTGCTCTTAGGACTCCCCACCCTTATTCTGAACCATCAAATTTCCTGTCTCTATCCCTCTTCTCCTCCACTCCCCATTCCTAAGTTTTAGCCAGCCTGGTACCCTTGAATACTGGTGGAGTCCCTCTCTAGCATGTCTTACATGGAAAGCAGAACCAAGGACTCTGCTTCAAATTCTTTTGCGGTTATGCTTCCTTCCACTATCTCAGGAAACCATCTATAAAGCAGACAGAGCACTTTCCAATGTTACTAGATGTTAGAAAGCTTAGTCGATGGTGTTTACACAGCTTGCTGGAGATGCTTGGATGAAAGGTGCTATATATAAAAATTATTATCTGTACCATTGTCCACACAGTACTTAGAGTAACAAACATCAAGCTGGTATTGAGGTGAAAGAAGAATACAGTGAAAAACAATACTTCACAATCACTAGATACAGTCGAAGCAGAAAAGCAAAACTCTTCCTTTTTTTTTTTTTCTTTTTTCCCTTTTGCCTTGTACAGACCAAATAAGTGTTCTTTGCTTCTCAAAGGTCACTCAAAATGTCCAAAAATAATGAAGTGTTTCAGTTCAGGTGACATCATCCTACAAGTCAACAACTCCTCCTTTCTCCATGCTGCTGGTTGTGAAGGATTCATAATTTGTTCTTGTTTTTCCTTAGTTTTTCAACAAAAGAATATACAAAATAAGAAAGGTTATTTGCAATCATTCTCATAGTCACTACCTCTCCTCCTGGAAGAGAGCTAACACAGGAGAGATGGCGGGGAGCATGACCAAGCTGGCAATCCTTGAAACACAGGAATTTGTTGCTTAAAGGGTGCCTGTGTTGTCATCAGGAAAAGCCACACATGCTTAAAACCTCACTTGGTGTGCATCCCCACAACTGCCACCATTTTGGCAGAACAAAGCCACACAAGGTTACATCATACGTAGACCCATGTGGGATGTGCAAAACCACATCTGATAGGCATGCTCCATCCATGTGAGAGACAGCAGCCACAGCTATTTTTGCTCAACGCCCACTGAGAAAAAGCAGGACAGCACTGTACAAAAAGGGACCCCAGGTGCTCATTGCCCAGAACACTTACTCAGGGTATGGGAGGTTTGACTTCTGGGTTCTTCTCTGCCTATGGACACTCCAGCCCTCTGTAAGAGTGACTAAACTCCCATGGGCCATGCTCTGCTTCTCGCTGAAGCTGTTACACATTGGAGAATAGTAATCATTTGCAAAAATGGCCCAGTGAAACAGAGGGAGAGGAAAAAGCTGAGGGAGAAGGGGTCAGGAAATGAACATCGGGTGCTATTAATAGAGAATTCACCTAGGACAAGAACAATCATCTTGGTTCTGGTTTCTGTTCCCAAGATCACTTAGACATCTAGCCCACAAAAGTTTTAATTTAAGTCTTGTCTATGGAGCTGTCTGTGTTAGGACAATTAAACAGAGGGCATTCCTTGTTCTGCTCTTCACAGCAAGTTCTGGCAGCCTACACCACTGTCAGAAACTAAGCATCATTAAGCTGATTCAGCTATTAGTACATAGCTAATTATTGTTTGGCAGTATTGCACAGTATTTTTTTTTCTTTTGGCTAAGTCTCACTGAAGAAAATAAGAAAAAAGACTCTTCATAACCATTGCATTAAAAGTATTCCACATCAACAAGCAGCCTACTAAGCATTTAGATCCCAAATCTGACCGTTCTCTGCATACAGAGAGTTTATCTCTGCAGGTAATATGGAAGTCTACCGCACAACATCAACTGAAAGAAGTGACTGTATAAAGCAGTCTCAGTATTATCTTCAACAAATTTTAAAAAATTACTATTTATGGGGTTGTTCAAGCACTCGGAAGCATGTCAGTAAACAGCTCCAATATCCTCTGACACTAGTAATTTACATCACAGAGGCCAAACAGCTTGTTGCAGTCCTATACCTGGCAAGCAAAAGTGTTATTTATCACCAGATGACCCAGATGATTCCAGAAATATGCTCTTTCCCATTGCTGCTCATTAGCAGTGGTTCTATGAACTGAAACAGATTATTTTATTATTTTATTATTTATTTTCTTTTTAGAAAAAAATGCTACAGGATGTTCTAAAAAGTTTAAGCGGTTCCCTTAGGAAACAAAACCAACACCCCACCATTGTCCACGCAGACCGACTAACCTGATTCTACACACAGGAACACATCGGTTTCATCACAAAGAGCCCTGATAACATGTCCTGAAATCTTGCCAGCCACCTTAAGACACAGGTGCTCACATATTCTGGTAACTCATTTTCAATACTGGACATACTCCATCCAACCCAGGTAGCACAGATTTTTAGCTTTTTTTCATTCTGTGAAGACTGGTGTTGAAAGGAAAAAACTGAAACCTTAATAAACCTAGCACTTTCAGACTTCATACAAGGTTTGTATACACAGCAGCTGCTTTATGAAAGAAGAGGCACACAAAGAATTTGGACAGACAAGTATACATTCGTTAGTTTTGGATCTTACAAATAAGTAATGGTTTTAAAATTCACCCAGCTTTTCTTTGTTCAAGAAGATATTTGCTAGGGGACTGTCTATGCATATATAAAATTAAGAATAAGTATAGATCTTTAATTTCAGGTATGTTATATAGTCTACTTGAACAATGAAAAAGGAGAAACTACTTCAATTATGAATCCTTAACTAATTATAGAAATGGTAGTGTGGTCCAAGTGTGAAAATACCATCTTTCATTCGTTACAAAAAAGTGTTTAGAAGCAACTTACATCTATGCTAAATGCTGACCTACTAACCAGCCTTCAGAATTGCATAATCTTTAAAAATTATCTCAATGAATATTCCCAATTAGTTCTACATGATCATATTCTGTCTTGTGGGGGGTGAAAGGATGACCATGCACTGACCTTGCCTTTATAAACACAACTTCAAAAAAACCAACCAAACAAACAAAAACAACAAAAAACCCCCAAAAACCAACCCACCTGCATTAACTATCTCTCTGCTACCACTGTAAAGACTACAGCACAGAACGTGCACACTTCCATACAATTTGGAACACACTGAAAATAAAGTGTTTATTCGTTCCCTAACAGCAAGGCAACAACTACCCACCCCTCCATTTATCAGGATTCTAGGTTTGCTATGGAAGTTGACAAACAAAGGCAACAAAGCTGGTGAGGGGTTTGGAAAACATGTCTTATGAGGAGCAGCTGAAGGAATTAGGATTGTTTAGCCTGGAGAAGAGAAGGCTGAGGGCAGACCTTATTGCTCTCTACAACTACCTGAAAGGAGGCTGTAGTGAGATGGGAGCTGGTCTCTTCTCCCAAGTAACTAGCAACAGGACAAGAGGAAATGGGTTCAAGTTGTGCCCGGGGAGGTTTAGGCTGGACATTAGGAAAAAATTTTGCACTGAAAGAGATGTCAAACATTGGAACAGGCTGCCCTGGGAGCTGGTTGAGTCACCATCCCTAGATGTGTTTAAAAGTCGTGTAGATGTGGTGCTTAGAGACATGGTTTAGTGACAGACCTGGTAGAGTAGGGTCAATGGTTGGACTAGATGATCTTAAAGGTCTTTTCCAACCTAAACGATTCTATGATTCTATGAAATGCAGGTTAAACTCCAGTAATTTTAAAGATCTATGTAAATCCTCAATATATTCTTCCAAAAGGTACGTAGAAGCCATTACAAAATATCTGAGCTCTAGTTCTCAAAATAAGCTGTCAAAATATTAAATGGGTAATAGAAGTGGGGTGAGTATCCATAATGTAAGCAGCAAATCATAATATACAAATGTGCTATTTACAACTGAGATGGATACAGTGGTAACACTTAAGTGACTTGGAAGGAGAACAGAAGGGAAAAAAAAGTTTGGTCAAAATAATCAAACAGTAAGTTCTCCTAGAAAGTGAAGAGAATCCAATGACATTTACAAAGAAAAAAGGTGAATTTTTTTTTTGAACAAACACTTGGTAAACAATAGAAGCATAGATCATTTCACACTAGGTGACCCTTACACAAATTCTTAAAATACACACTCAAAAGTAAGACACATAATTAAATCCCAGTATTTTGACTTTACCTCACAAGTCAATTAACAAATAAATCTTGCAACAGTTGCAGTACACCACAAATTCATACAAAAATCAAATGTTAAAGACACATTAATTTGAGGTTAGACTTAGCGCAGGATCAGAATTTAAGTTGGGTAGTTAATATACACTGTGAATAAAGAATTAGATGCAGGTCATTAACATTCTTACTGCAGTATCATATTCAAAAGCTTTGAATTATACGTGAAAGTTGTAATTACCTACACAAGCAGCTACACATTAAACAGAAGTACTGCAGTATCATATTCAAAAGCTTTGAATTATACGTGAAAGTTGTAATTACCTACACAAGCAGCTACACATTAAACAGAAGTACAGTAGTATCTATAAAAATCCTTTACAGTAACATCCAATAACTAAGTGCTGAAGAGAACCTTCAAAATCCTCAAACTGCACAGCTCTTCATAAACTGCAGTGTTATAGTCATACACTGTGATATCAACATTCTTGATGTTTATTGCCCGGAAGTTCTAAGAGGATTACTGAGTTTTAATAACATGGTAAAACACAGTAAGACACTGTTCCACATCAGTCTAACCATGGGTAGGAGGAAAAGACAAAGAAAAGGGGGAAAAAAAAAGAAAAAAAAAGGTAGGAAGGGACAGTAGCAGCAACGGAAGGATAAAGAGTCTCAAACAAACAAAAAGGTGGTGTTCGAGAACTTCCATTTTATCATTTTGCTTTGTCTGCAGGCTCCATTTCTACACCAAACATAAATACTTCAAAAAAGTTATGATTTCACTACGCACTGCACAATGAAACCGAACACGACTCAGTCTTTGAGTGCTAGTCATGCTCAGGGGGGAAAAAAAAAAGAAAAAGTAATTTTAAAATTGTTAGAAGATTATGTGAATATTTACCCATGCCAGTTCCAGCTGGTGCTATCTCTCTGGAGAAGATTTCTACGGCTTCTTTTTGCTTATGGTGTACAGCAAGCCAAATAACAGCTTCCCGAGGACCCTGCATCAAGAAAGTAGAAATTAGATTAGCTTAGATGCAGAACATCAGTTAAATTTACCAAATTGAAAAATAACTGTAGCTCAGCATTCAAGTTAAATCTAATGGAGTGTTTAACGCTCACCACTACAATTTTCATTCAGTGACTTTTCATCTAGCATCACTATAATTTTCTGTTAACATTTCATTGTCTTTTTTATTTTGCTAGCATTGGATACTTCAGACTCTGAGGACACTGTGCTTCTTCTCCAGCACTCTTATAGAATCAAGTATTATAACTAATAATACTTTATAAGAAAATAAATACTTGGCTTTGCTCTCAGTGGAGCCGGCAAACAAACTTTCTTCTTATTTTAAGTGCGCTGAGAATAGTTTGGGGTCATGTTAGAAAGCCGGCTTTACTTCTCTTAGCATCAAGAAGTAAGCAGATCTGCTCATGGAAAAGAATTCAAACCTGATCCTTGGGAGTTAAATGGGACAATGGAACTTGTAAAAGCCACCAGGTTTTCAGAGAAGAAAGCAGACACTCCTCTAAAGGTAAACCCAACTAGTACTCTGCTCCCTACTCTACAGTCAACTAACACACTCGCCCTTGCAGATAAGTCCTCTCACTTAAGATTTTACTTCTCAAAAAAAAATAAAAAAAAAACAAAAAAACCAAACCCAAAACCAACCAAAAAACCCCCAACAAAACCAAACCAACCAACCAAACAAACAAAAAAAAAAAAAAAAACCAAAAAACCAAAAAACCACCTCCTTTCTGTCACTGCAAGATCCTCCACTGGAACCAATACACTGGCAAAAGCGTTAGAGTGAACATTGCGTCTTACTGAGGGCAAAGACTGTATTTATTCAAGAATTTGCATCCACCAGTAAGAACCACTTTTGGTCTACCTTTGCATCTCTAAAAATGTGAAACCTGCTCAAAACACAAGTCTGCCCCTAACTGTTTGTTACTTGTCCCAAAGCACAAGCACAACCATTTCCATCATACGTATGAAATGGAACTGCACAAGGTCTCAAGATCTACCGGTCAGGAGTTTCTCACACAGCACTACTTCAAGTATGCAGTTCTACAGTAAGGTATTTCTTCTCTCTGGTAGTCAGCTCTCTGGCAGTCAGGTTTTTTTGTTAATGAGCACAAAGAAAGTTTCTAAAGGTTCTTTGGTAACCTTACAGGAAATTCTTGGCTTACTTAAATCAATGTAAAATTAAAAAAAGGAGGAGTTTGACTACAAGATACCAGGGGATTTCTTCCAGTGCTTATGTCCTTTTTTCATTAAACATATCCTTTCCTCTTCACATAAAAGCATGAAAAACATACCAAAGTTTGGGTGGAGGTTTTTTGCTGTTATTCTACAGAGCTCAGAAGACTTCAAAACTCTCTAAGAATGCCCTGTCTAAAGAATTCTTGTAGATTTGGTAGCTGTTCTACTAAAAATGTAGAAAAGTAAAGAAAAATTGAACATACAGCTACTTAGGATACTGAAAAGGACATTTTCCTGGAAGAATGGAACAACTGGATTTTGGAAGATCCAAGTCCTTCTAAATCTAAGCCAGACACTTGCTATACCGGGAAATGAATATACAAGAATAAATAACCCATTTTTAGTTTATTCCAACTTTTTTCCTTACATATAATAATTTCTGAAGCATTTAATAGCTTCCCAATTGTGCATAAAAGCAGAATAATATTTTAAAATAGCACTTTTCCTCCTAGTGTAACACTTTTAACAGATTTTAGCAAGAAACCTACTTCTTTACAAATACAGAAAGTAGTGACATTTCTGAAAGCATCAGAGATTAAATACTCAGCAGAGAGGAAGGATACAGATGCTGCTAGAATTCAACAGCCCCAGCTTCAAAACGCAGGGGTTGAGGAGTGGAGCAGAGGGGACACTTTTTTTGGTTCCATTCTTTATATCTGACCATCACTCCTTAAAGGAGTCCTCCCTCCTCTAGGCCAAGGAACAGCATAACCATACACAACACCAAGTTTTTCATGATTTAGCGCTGAAAAAACAGGAACCTTTCTTCATGCTAACAGCATCTTTCCTCTAAAATATAGGAACAGGAGAGAAAAGATAAACACCTTTAAGTTATTATATGCAGGCAGCTGTTAGATGAACTGAATTAAAGTTGTGATCAAACAAAGCCACATCTCATCCTTCTTGCTGTATGTTTTGATGTTGTTCACTACCTAAAGTTGAATGGGCATCCCTGATTTCAGGAACTAAAAGTCATGTCAAAAACAATTCCAAAATTACTTGAAGCAATTGTCAATTGCACACAGTTGGCAGTGAAAAACGCTAGACTATTATGCCTATCAAAATATAAACTTAGTCTGAACTTCTGTAAGGCCTTTGACACGGTCCCCCACAACATCCCGCTCTCTAAATTGGGCAGATACGAATTTGATGGGTGGACTGTTTGGTGGATAAAGAACTGGTTGGATGGTCACATCCAAAGGGTAGTGGTCAATGGCTCAATGTCCAGATGGAGATCATTGACAAGTGGTGTCCCTCAGGGGTCTGTATTGGGACCGGTACTGTTCAGTATCTTCATCAGTGACATAGAAAGTGGGATCAAGTCCACCCTCAGCAAGTGTGCAGCTGACACCAAGCTGAGTAGTGCAGCTGACATACCTGAGGGACAGAATGACATCCAGATTGACCTGGATAAGGTCGAGAAATGGGCCCATGTGAACTTCATGAGGTTCAACAACGCCAAGTGCAAGGTCCTGCACCTGGGTCGGGGCAACCCCCAGTATCAATACAGGCTGGGGGACAAAGGGATTGAGAGCAGCCCTGCTGAGAAGGACTTGGGGGTACTGGTGGATGAAAAGCTGGACATGAGCTGACAATGTGTGCTCGCAGCCCAGAAAGCCAACCGTATCCTGGGCTGCATCAAAAGAAGCATGGCTAGCAGGTCGAGGGAGGTGATTCTGCCCTTCTACTCCACTCCAGTGAGACCCCACCTGGAGTACTGTGTCCAGCTCTGAAGCCCTCAGCACAGGAAAGATATGGACCTGTTGCAGTGGGTCCAGAAGAAGGCCACAGAAGTGATCGGAGGGATGGAACACCTCTCCTAAGAGGACAGGCTGAGAGAGTTGGGATTGTTCAGTCTGGAGAGGAGGGCTCCAGGGAGACCTTACTGCAGCCTTCCAGTACTTAAAAGGGGCTTATAGGAAAGATGGGGACAAACTTCTTAGCACAGCTAAAAGGTGTAATGGCTTTAAACTAAAAAAGGGAAGATTTATACAGTATATAAGGAAGAAAGTTTTTACAATAAGGGTGGTGAAACACTGGAAGAAGTTGCCCAGAGAGGTGGTAGATACCCCGTCCCTGGAAACATTCCAGGTCAGGTTGGATGGGGCTCTGAGCAACCTGATCTAGTTGAAGATGTCCCTGCTCATTGCATGGGAGGTTGGACTAGATGACCTTTAAAGGTCCCTTCCAACCTGGACTATCCTATGATTCATTAGAATTCTAGTAACTTTAACACTATCATAAAATTTGGGGGGGACAGTTTGTTTTGTTAAGACTTAACTAGAAATTTAAAAAAAAAAAAATTTTTTTTCCTCTTCAAAATAACCTGAGAAACTACATGCTGGATCTGAACTCCTAAATTGCTCATCTTTTAACACATCTCCTAACTCCAGTGCTACTTACTTTAACTGGCCACATTTCTGTAAAGCTGCATTATTTAAAAACATTACATAAACCAGCAAATTGAATATTAGCTTCTGAAATACTCATGTCTTGTATACTAGTATCATTTTCCTGTGTGTATACAGTACATTTTTCCCAAAAGCAATACTGTTGAACACAACAACATTCAGAAATCTCTAGTCAATTTCAGGAATTTAAGTTACTTCAGTAATGTGGGAACATGGATGTATTTCCTAGTGGCAGCTGCTGAAATGGTGTTTATCATAAATATCGTAATACTCTGCACCAAGCATTCTGGTTACTGTAAGAATATCCCAAAGAGACCGTTATGTTAATGGACTACTAAATCCTCTATTCCAACTCAAATACACAACAAAACCCGAACACAAACAAGCTCACTTATGCCAGCTTATACCAAGGGAGGAAAACTTCCTGACTGGTGATCAGCTAAAATGCAATAATGAAGGGCCTTCTTGTTTTAGTATGTTTAAACCTAAGTTCAAAATATTCATGAAGTTGCAAGGTGATTTTTGTCTACTTTCTATTCTAGTGGCCTATCCACACAGAGGTACTCTGAGGTACTGTAATGGTAAATGTAATTTTTTTCATCTTTCTTAAGTACACCTATGTAGACATACTCACAAGGAGACACACACAGTCCATTTCTCAGCCTCTAGGCTCCCAGCCTGGAAAACACCTGCCATAATACTATCATGTAGGAAATCCTGCAAACTTGATTCACGTTTTTATTAGCGTATCTCGATGCTCATGTAGGCAAACCCTCAGATAAAAGCTTAGCAGAGCCAAGGTAGGAGAGGTTATATTATTCCACCAGAACATCACCAAAAGGATAGAAATTTCCTTCTATGAATACAGAAACAGATGTCCCCATCAAGATAATATAAGTAAGAAACCAATCAGTTTTGCAATTTAAAAAAGTTTCACTAGTTTGGTGTAAAAAAATTTGTTGCTACACAAAAGTATGCAGCCATGCCACTAACTCAACAAATGCCTTCAAATGCCTTTTTTTTTTTTTTTTTTT